>BOPP01000034.1:5285834-5317077 GCA_017312745.1 Gryllus bimaculatus
CTCTAACCACCCAACTCACCGCGCGGGAATTTTTTCAAATAAGTAAGTTTCTCTGGCGCACCCTGTATTTATGTAATGTCAATATTTAGCAATTTCTGAGACTGTATTGTTCGCCGAAGATGGGAGCAGTGGCATTTTTAAATGTTTAATGCTCTAACGAAGTTAAAAAAAATTAAAGAAAAATGTGGAGAACTATTTAGCAAACAATTTTAGTTTCCGTAAATTGACAGACCAATCGGCGAGAAAATTACGGACTATTACACACAGTTCAAGCAATATTCCCTTTTATATTATATTAGAAACGTTTGTTGTCGATAGATGACAATGTGAAATACGAACCTAAAATGAAATTGACATGCATATTTGATTTGGACAATAAGAAATATAATTGCTTGTAGGGCTGATAATTGAATACGCTTTGCTACGATATAATCAGTAATTTAGAATGGTACTAAACAGAAAATTGTAATACTGAATAGTTTTCGTTTGATGATGACAGTAATAAACTACTCTTATTTTTTCATTAATGATGTTTAAATGAATAAGGTTTTATCAAGCTAAAAATCTTGTTCTTAAAAAAATCATGTGTACTTTCTGCTCTAATTTCTGACAAGGGTATGTTATGTTCACAATCGTTTAAGACATTCCGCATGGAGTTCCTAGACCCACATCGAGCGCCTCCCCAGGTGGCGGATCGGGGGATGCCCGGGCAGACGTATCTGGTACCAGAGAAATTCAATAATGGACCAAAACCAGCGAAGACTAAGAAGAGGACGGCAACGGCTCAGAAGACCGAAGAGAATGCTTGACAGCTCTCCAACGGCATAAGAGGCGGAAGACTTTAATACTTCACATCTCTAAAAAAAACTGCTACTTGCAGAATACGATGGTTCATCGAAGGTTTGGGAAAGTAAATTTCGAGAAAAAATCCATGGTCCTCCACGTTGGGGGTTGAGATGCTGGGCCTGCACCCTCAATAGGTATATGTTTTTGGAACTTGGAATGTGCAAGGTACAGCAACACAGGAATCCGAAGTGTTTAAAGAATTAGACACATTCAATTGTCCATATTTTATCTAGTAAAAAAGAGAAAGGTTTGGAAAAGATTCAAAATTACGTTCACATACAAAGTTGAGTAAACAAAGAAAACAGAGCAAAGAAAGGAATATTCATTGCCATAAGCAATTCTTTAAAACATCACACAAAAATGGATTGGTATTATTGAAAATCTACTACCAGTCTAAAGAGAAATGACATGGCCGTAATTGCTACCTATGAGCCCACGGACAGTGCAACTCATACCAAAAATGTAGAACTTTTTACCACCTTGAACTTTCTGGATCAAATTGTAAACAGAAAGGAAATTAATAATTGTCATCATTCCCGTCACCTTGTTGGACGCATTTACGCTCGGAGAATATATTCCTCAGAGAATAAAGAAATCAAAATTGTAACCACTTAGTAATGATGTATTTTAATAATTAAATTTGCTCAAAGAATTGGTCCCGGTTGGGGCAACCAATTCTTTGAAAAAATTGAATTAGAAAGGAAATACATATAATATGTCACTTTAATGGAAAAGTCGGAAGGAAATATAGAAGAAATGCAGTAGGACAATTTGGAGAAGAACGGGAATGGGGAAAGACTGATAGAGAAGTGCAAGCGATATGAATTGATGATATGGCATGTTGTTTTTTAGCATAAAACTATACCATAAATACACCGGGTCTCAGCCATTAAGAAAAGTATAGTCCATAACTGGTTACATCATTGGTAAACAGAGTAATAGGACCACAGTGGAAGAATTTAAGATGTATAGAAGTGCGGAGTGCAGATCTGATAACTTCCTTGTGCGAGCCAAATGTCTATTCCCCATTCGAAAATGGAAAAGTAAACGATCAAATAAGAGAAGGAGACTCTATAAGAAAATACACAGATAGCACAAAATACACAGTATATAGTGAGTTTACTAGAAGACCCATCAATACTGTTCTTATATACGTTCAGGCTAAGTGGGAAGTTTCAAAATGAGGCTGAGTCCTCTGCGGAAAAAATTGTACTGATATATTACAAAATATGATCATGAACCGGCAGACGAATGTTTGGGTGTAAATAAAAGAAAGCAGCAAAGGACTGGGATGTATTGGTGTAAAAGACAAAGTTTCTGAAAGGGTACGGGAGAAGAAAAAAACATATCAAAAGTGTCTGACGAGCCGTGATCAAGAAGACAGAAAAAATTATACACAAATATCTAGAGATTCAACAAGGTGACTATAAAAAGTAAAAATTACATGTGGCACCTAAAGTGTCAAGAAATTATTATCACCATTGGAGTCTCAAGATCACGGGAAGCGTCGAAAAAGTTGAATCAGTTGAGAACAAATGAAAAGATACATCGATATTTGCAGCTTACAAGCCTAGACAGATGGGTAGGGAATTATGAAGAACTTCTGTCGGAACACCGTGTATAATACGACGCTTTATATCACCTGAAGGATACATCTGACAATCATGTAGAAGACAAACCAATAAAAGTTGAGAAAGCGGTGAAAAGTTTCAAAAGTGGTGAAGCTCCTGGACCGATAAATGTAGAACTAAAAAAACCAGCCCCATCGATATTGTTCAAACAACTTTCGGAATTATTTAATGTGTGGCTCAGGCATCGTGGAATACCAGAAGCCTTTAGGGTGAGTTATAACTCCAACATACTTTAAAAAATGAGATAAAGAGGAATGCTCCAATTACCGTGATATAACCGTCCTGAATTCACTTGGCAAAATACGAGGTAAAAATTCTAAAAATTGATTGGAAAATCAAATAAATGAATTGGAAAAACAGAGTGATTTCGAGTAGATAGGTCCTGCAATTACCATTTGACAAGTTACAGATAAGCGGCTGGCGCACAACTTTGACACACATGTAGCCTATATTGAATTGCAAAAGGCGTACGACAGGGTCCCCCTTTCAAAATTGTGGATGGTCATGAAAAATCAACACATTAATAGCATATATAATATAAAGTTATATACGGGCAATATCGCATATGCCAAGTTAGGAAATAATATATAAAAAGAAATAAAGATAAGAAAACGGCAAAGACAGAGGTGTTGCACACTCCCTGTTCAAAATCTATCTGGGGAAAACTCTAAAAATTGAAAGAACCAACGTGAACAATGGGAGTAAAATGAAACGACGATTCATTAAATTTTGCAGACGACCTAGTGATATTTGCAAAGGATGAAGAGGATGAGCATATGTTAAGGAAATTAAATGAGGGATACAATAAATGGGGTTTGAAAATCAATTAAAAAAGAGTACACGGTAGTAGGAAGGACAAGAAAATATATAGTAATAGACGATGGCTCGGTTGTTAGGTGCTGAGAGACGTATAAGGGTTTAGGAACAATTTTAACACGCCAAGGGGGCAGTGAAAAGGAAATTAAGCATCTCATTCGGCAAGGAAAATCTGCTACCGGCAATTGCATTCAACATGGAGTAAAATATTGCTAATAAAGGGAAAATTATAATTCATAAAGCAATTGTGAAAAGCATATCACTGTTCGGTGCTCAGTCGTGGAAGATTTAAAAAAATGAGACAAAGTTGAAGGCAATGGAAATGGAGTTTTGCAGACGCAGCTGCAGTGGAACGGTAATGGAAAGAATCAGAAATGAAAATATAAGGCAGCAAATGGATGTCATTTCGGATATAGAAGATTCAATAGAAAGTAGAAGATTAAAATGGCGAGGGAGCATCTTAGAAGGATGTCAGAGGAAAGATGGCCATTACAATGTGGAGGTTGCAAGTGCCAATGCACAGGAAAAGGGGTAGACAAAGGGACTAAGGTAACTCATGTGGTATAATGGTGTGCGACAGTGAGAGATCGTCACATCGAAGATGATGTGCAAGATAGAAAAAGATGGAAGTTTGGCTGCAAGAGAGACCGCATGGTGTAGTTCCACTCGCAGGAGAAGTTTACATCGTAAAAAAGATTAAACCCTTAGCATTTTGTTTAACAAGACCCATTATAATCTCATGATTGCCCGCCACATATCGTGAAAGAGGTTTACTCTTTGATATCTCTTATGCAGAATCATGATGGGGGGGGTCACAAATATACGTCAACAAACATTACACCTCTTGGAATCGCCTGTATTTCACTTTTTTGTCAATCTCGATGTGAGAGACTGCTCTCATAACGGGAGTAGGCCCATTTTTGTCACAAAACATTTTAGAGGTATTCGCAAGGTAAAATAAAGGGCGGCATGAGGCGCCCAGGTATTCAACCTAGGCGCCGCATCGTCCCCACTGCGCAATGACAGGCTTCTCCCGTCCCCGCAAAGCTGCCTACCCCCAGTACTGACACTTCTGCCGCTCTAGCGAGCAGACGTCCGGCGTGAGCGGGAATCGACCGCGGAAACAAGCGTTGTGCAGACCTGATCTATGATCAAGCTATCTCCTTCAGATGACCTTCTCCAAAATAGATATTCGACAATCGTTCTGGACAAACTCGAGGTCCTGCGAGTTTAAACAAGAAAATGGCCTGAAAATGTTCAAGTTTTCAGTATCGTTTAAATCTGCAATTTTCAAAAGTTGCAAAAATTCAAAATTATTTACGGCATCTTCCGCTCGCCCTCTCGTGCGTGGTTATCCTTAGCGCCCAAGATAATATTCTCCCAACTAGTTATTTCCGATCGATCTGGACAAACTCGAGTTTGGCCCTGAGTGTTTCAAACGAATATTTTGATTTTGGGAACTACTTTACATTAAGCCTCAACTATTTCAAAATTTTCTCAAAAATGTCTTAAAATTTTTTAATTAAACTTTTCCGCCGTTAGAACAAAGGACAATTAGAAACTGCCCATGACTTCTTTTCATTGAACTCTCGGAAATTTGAAAATTGTAAAAGTTCAACATTTGTTTCGGAGTCTTTCTCCTACAATATTCAGAGTCCTACAATATTGAAAATTGATTTTTTCCCTTAATGAAATGTTCTTCATATAATGCCTTTAAAATAAGGTCATGTGCAATTTCTCGAAAATATGAGTAGTTTGCAACGTAATTTTGACTGAAATAATGGTACTCACAAAAATATTTTCTAAAAACGTCTGTGAATTTTTTCTTTATTATTTTTTTCGAATGGCGTACACTACGTTTAAAATGGAACAGGCATAATTTTCGGCGGGGCCTTTACTTTTCAAAGTTCAAAGAATTTTCCTTTTTCCTTTAATAGAGGAAATGACGCTTAAATAAAGGCACAGTTCTCATTTCCGTTTCACACCTTGAATTTCCGAAAATAACGTTAGTTACAAACAATGCGAGAAAGCATGTGCTGATAAAGAACCACAAGGTACTTTCTGGCCTATTACGTACTTATGTATAGATAAACGATTGTAATTCTGAAGCAAAAAGTTGCGATTTTTCCACAGCAAAACATGTACAGAGGGTCTCATATCGAAAATCAGGATTAACGTTGTTCCTAAAAGTAGCCGATTTCTTCCTCTAATACATCGTGTTCTTGATACTCGCTAATAGTGCTACAACAGGATGTAGGTGCTTGCGTAATTTGTAATTATTGGATTATTCGAAAATGCAGGGAGTTCAACGAAAATGGAACCTACGCCATTCTATATGCGTACTTTGCTTTAGTCGAGGAAACAGTACAAAATGTGGAGCCTTTTTGAGTTAACATTTTTTTAATGTCCTTAACTTTAAGAAAAAGTTACTTTTGCCGAATAAAATCGTAACCCCATGTAGGAACGTCCAACCTCATTTGGTCAACCACTTGGCCTCATCAAAAATAAGGACAAGCCAAATGGCGCATTTGCCTCTCAAATCTGTTTTTAAAGGGGGATCCCGACAGTGACGCGGGTGAGACCATCCTGAAGCGACGAAATCTACATGAAGTACTATTACCATTTATTAGAAATCACTTGCCCGCGTTATTATCATAACTCTAACGGATCGCTAAGACAGACGGCGATTCAGTCTGTTTCAATGATAAAGAGTCGTTCATCATTTGAATCTACAAGATTCTTTCAGTCATTGTATGCATGACAAAAAAACAACCAATGTTCCCTGAAATATTACCCGAATACAAAAGGCGTTTAATGTGATGCAACGAATGGTAGATAAACACTAGTTGAAGTGGCTCAGGGTATCAAATGATGTAACCGCAGTACCGCGGAACGGAGGTCCACGGGTTCGAGTTCCAACGGTGACAGAATTTTCGACACTAGACAGACAACTATGCCGATTTCTGGAGAATTCTGGCGCCTGGCTATTCTGATCAGTAGTTTTTGCGTAGTATCTCCGATCAACACCAGGCGACTGCTTACAGCACCCTAACGAACGGTCCGTAAACCGAGCGTGATATTTCCTCCCTCTTCCTTGTCCTATCTTCACTTCTTACTTACACACACTATTATTTGTCCAACAAGAAAACGAAGTGGATGGAAACATCGCCATGTGGGTAGGTAGTGACTGACACACATTCTTCCTCAGACTTACACGCATAATAAAATAGTTCCGTACTTCACGTAAATGTTTGTGAAATACAGTAGAAAATCAGATGTTAGCGTCTCATCACGTTGTATGATGTGTGTTACATGTACGATGCGTGCTACTTTAAAGGAAAGAAGTAAACGAACTAAACGGAGAAGTAATTGCGATGTAATGGCGGACAGTGTAACATGTGTGTTTGTAGCGCAGTGAATCTATTTGACTTGTGCAAAATGAATAAGTGTAAAAGAAACTCGCATTACAGCGTCAAGATAAGTTGCTAAAAATTGTGGGTAAGTGATTGTGTACGTGACCCGGCTATTGAGTGTATTCAGTGTATTGCATTTTTCATGTGTGCAAACCATGTGGAATATCGTAAAAAATACGACTACATCATTTTGTTATTTACTTAGTAGAGAATGAAGTAGAAGGATAATGAAAGAAAAGTAAGTAATCGGAAAAAGTGGCAAATCTCTTCAACCAACACTTTTCTAGAATTACGGCTAAACTCACGAAGGAACTAAAACTGCAAAATTCAACATCATTTGCTTCCCAAACAATTTCCGACACAATGATTATTTCTGAAATTTCTAACGAAATCTTACGAATAGTCAGTAAATTAAAAAATAAATATTTATCTGACTTAGATGAATTTCCGGATTGTTTATTGAAAACCTGTGTAGCTGCCTTTATACACCCGTTAACTAACATTTTCAATACTTCTGTATCCCACAGGAATATTTCCAGATGTTTCCAAAACAGAAATAATTAACCCACTTTTAAAAAAGGGAACAAAACAAAATTAAAAATTACCGGCCGATTTCTGTTTTGTCAATTTTCTCAAAAATATTAGAAAGGCTTTTTCTATACGCGAATGGAAACGAATCGATTTCAAGCTCACAACACGGTTTAAAAAAATTACATTCTACGGAAACTGCCATTTTTTCTTTTCCTCAAAGATGTTGATTCATCAATGGACCAAAATAATGCACCCATTGGAATATTTTTAGATCTTTCAAAAGCTTTTGACGTTATTGACAATAACATCTTGCTATCAAAATTGACTTCTTATGATATTCGTGGTATCGTCCTAGATTGGATAACTTCGCACCTTAAAAAATCGATCTTACAGAGTATAAATACCGTACTGGCACGAAAGGGCATTATTTACTCTGTCCAATTCTTTACCAATTGAATACGAGGTCCCACAAGGTTCGATCATAGGTCCTATGCTTTATTAAAACTGAAAAACAGTTTTGTTTGTCGAAGACACGAATGTTCTTTGCAAAAAAAGAAACAATAAATAGTGCGATTTCAGAAGTTTCAAATTGGTTTTGTAATAACAAATTAATAGTTAACGAAGGCACAACAGTTTCAATGCACTGTTGCATTTCAAATCAGCAATCGTATGCTCCGTGGAAAATATATGCAATTAGCAATATATATATATATATATATATATATATATATATATATATATAATATGCATAATATGCAATTAGCTGATGTTAAGGTAGCATTTCTAGATCTCTCAATTCAGTCAAACCTCAAATGGAATGTACATATAACAGAATTATACACTAAATTAAGTTCAATATGATACGCATTCACAATTCTTTCAAATTCCGTCAGTATTCATGCAGCTCATTGAGTGTATATAGCAAAGGTACATTCCCACCTGAGATACGGCATAATATTTTGGGGAAGTTCATCATGTAATACCCAGACCTTGAGATTGCAAAAGAACATTTTTCGAATAATGAAAAAATGCCATCCGCGTGATCCATGCAAGCCTCTCTTCATTGAGCTTGGAATCTTACAACTACTTTGCCTATATTTTGCCTTTAATCGGCTAGTGCACATCATTAGATACGCAGTGTAAACCGCTACTTGGCGTGCTTTACGAATCACTAATTATCCGTCAAATGAACTTACGACTATTCGTTATTGTGATATCTGTGCAATTGTGTATGTGGCACTAGCTCACCAGTGTGTTTTAGGTTTCACAAATCAACGTACTTTTTAAATTTCGTATCTTTCTAAGACCAAACATTATCGCTGTGATTAGTGCCAGTAGATGAAGCTTCAAGTTATTCCACAACAATATGTACTGTTTGTATAGTCTAGATTTCTTTCGTCGTAACTTGTTACGCACTGATTTCATTAATACTCCAAATAATAATTATGTCATCTTAACATACAAAAGTATGTTTCCCTTGAGATGTTTCCATTTTCGTCAATTGCAACGCGACATTCGCACATTTCCTGAGACAAAATAGACGTGTTAAGAGTCTATTTACCGAAGTACTACAAGCGCTTCATAAGCAGGCCCGCGCGTACTCCGCGATGCTTGAATAGCAAGGCCTGATTCAAAACATCCCACGCGTTCTGAAGAATGTGGCTTGCACAAAGACTAATCCCACGCGCAATGTGCCTGGAAACTTCATGCACGATCTTTTCCAAGAACTGCTGCTGCAACCTTGTGTACAGGTTACAGGAACGTGACTACGTAGTCCATTTACGAAATACACGTGTTATGTTAACACGTGTAACAAGAATGCCGATATCCTTACTAGTTGTAAGAAGCTGACCATAGGATTGTAATCACGCGCTCATGATCCGAACAAACAGCATTCGTGGAAATATAACAGAATCAGAAAAACATCTAGTTGACAGGCTAGTTTTAGTCTAGTTCTTTAGTCTAGTTCTTTAACAACAGCTTCCTCAATGATCACTTTTATAGAACTTCATTTTGTCGCACGTTGAAAATTTAAAATCAATCTTTCGCCAATATCCCTATGCAACAGAGATAAGCAATTTTTTCCATGAGCATCCTCGATAACAATACATTTGAATGTCATTGTTTGTATTTTAGCAAGCAAGGGTGTGACCCAACAAGCCTTCCATGAAAAAGCACAGGCTGTAATGCAGCGGCAGTGATGGATATTCGATGCATGTACCTTTATTTTGAATTTGTTTCGCAAAAAGCAGTAAAAGGTGTATGTGACGTCCCGAGAGTATACTTTCGCAGGTTTCAATGAGCTGTAGTCACTAGGACATTCGTTTACTTCACTTAGTTGAATAATGAATAAATGGACCAACAAATCGTGGTTGGGGCACAAAAGGAGCATCCAGCAGTCCAGACAAACTATTGATATTGGCAAAGAAAATAAAAAGAAGAAAAAGCTAAGAAAAATAAATCAAAGAAGACTCGTAGACTAAGAAAATCATGTAAAACCCATAAAAACAAAATTAGCACCAAACAAAATGAAGACTGGTACTGTTCAATATACTCGTATGACACAAAATCAGTGGTAGACATGATACAATGTATCAAATGTCATCAATGGATCCACATCTCAATATTATATATCTATACTCCTATTATTGATAATTTATATAAAATAAGGTATTATATAATAATAATATATCTTTTAACCGCCTGTCATTTTTCGGACTGGCTGTTTTAAGATAAACACCGCCTGTGAGTTGATTTCTCCTTCTATGCTCGTTATTGCGCACACCATCGTGTACCTGCTCGTATGTTCTGAGGTACCGGCTGCAGTTCTTCTGTGAAGACACGTAATTGGATTTCCAGGTGTTTTGGAACAATATTTATATATTACAATAGATTATGCTATTGAACGTTTGATTTGTTGAATTGCTAAGTGGATGATAAAAGGAAATGAGAATATCTTTGGATCGTTAATAATCAAGCCATTTACTCTCTGATTTGAAATCTGGATACAATTTTGGCCGAAAATCACATTGCGCCCACAGTTACTATTATTATTATTATTATTATTATTATTATTATTATTAATACTACTCTTATCCTACAATAACACTTGTCCTCACCCTCCTAATCTTTCGGTCCTATGACCATTTCAGTCCACGCAATAGTAACAATTGGTCTCTTACATACCCGTCGTATCTTCTAACTTTAATCTCGTCTGCGTCCCGTGACGGCCTGAACACCAGCTGAGAGGACAGAGCGAGACCTTTTGATGGCCACGAGTCAGAGGCTGCCTGAGGAACCGCTTTACTTCCGCGTGCAATGGCTCGTCTCCTTTTAACCACGACGCACCCGATCTCATGCCGCGTTTCCCTGTTGTCGTCTCGTTCCAATTTTACAACAGCCTTCAAATTCACAACGCGTTTGATATCCGACTACACGACGCAATTGGCTATGAAGCAGTAGTCATCAAAAATGTTTTAATTGGCTGTTGCACGTTACCAGCTACCCACACGATGTATTGCCTACTACTAGCGTAATTGTGAGAGTTGGCGAAAATAATACACTTCAATGAGTCCTGGCCACTGTAGACGTCTGGCCTGCGTAATGTCATGCAAGTCCAGATCAACGTACGATTGGACTACCGAGCACTAATCAACTTTTACTCTCTTGTTTCTTTCACACGTTCTCGAAAATTCATACTGACCAAGTCTATCTCTCGAATGCTTATTCGCCCGAAGACCTTTACCACCTCAACTCACGCTCCCTCTTCATTCATTTCGGCATACCGCTGTCCTTACTGTAATTATCGAATGATCGTTTCGGATTTTGAATGCGTTGGTCCAATGTTTCTCATTGGTTGGTTTTCTAAATGGGTTAGTATCTCAACGGATGCAAGTACATGCTCCCGAAAACACCCATTGTTATCGTGATTGGCCTAACTTCTTTGTGCGAAGGCGCCACGCCACTCTATGCTTTAGCGTGACACATTCACACAGATGCGTGCGCGCCACGGGAGGTCAAGGGCTCGTCGAATTTGCTACCTATCACACAATCAGTTTTACCAGTCTTCGACGTCCGGAAACACGGCCGGATATTGTCTTTGTAAGTGACCGTCTTTGTCATTTTGACGTACCACCCCCTGCGTCCGTTGGCCCGCGCGGAACGTCTATCCTGCACCCTCGTTCCACCCTTTCACGGCGCACAACAGAAGGCCCAACGTTATCTGGCAAGTGCACCGCCTTTTTCCACCCACTGACTTATCTTAGTAAAACGTTTTTATTTTCTGTATTATACACATATGATGTCTTACCTCGCTGGAGGGAGGTCTGTGTTCGATTCCCGGGCGGGACATCTTGAGCGGGTTTTTCGTATTTCACCTCAGTCACAAGGTGAATTATGGGATGGTTCCAAAATCCCGCAAACATCTCCCACTACCCACTCTCCCACTACCACACTAACACCTATCATCATCCTAGTCCTTGCACCCCTCATCATCACCCTACAATAATAACAACAAAATCACACTATCACCCCTAATTAATATTGAAGGCTAACAACCTTTTCTTAACCAAGTGACGCAGCCGAAGGCTGATCCCCATAATTCCCAGATTGATCTCTCCATGATAGAATACAACTGGGCCTCAGAGAGAGAAATGTGTTCTGTAGTCAGTGGTGGCCCTTACGCGAATATACATCTTATTCACTTCTTACGCGTTTATATATAAACGGGGGTCAGGCAGAAACAACGAAACTTCGAAATTAAGCTCTTAAGTCAATTTAAAGCATATTTGGTTTAAAGAAATAAATTCCTTCGAGATTTCGAGGCCGAGCCGCAATAAGCACTGAAATATTGGTTTGAAAAAAGGATTTTCAAAGCAAATACTTGCATTTCAGAAACAAGTAAACACTCCAGAGACATGTAAATAGTTTCTTATTCATAAAAGAAATTATTATATATTCAGCAAATATAAATTAATACAAAAAAATAGGACCCAATTTACATAATTCAATTGATTTTTTATGTTAATTTTCCTTTGCAAACAAATACATGCATTTCTCTTGTAAATAATAAACAATTTACATGTTTTTGGAGTGTTTGTTTTCCGAAATGCACATTTTTACATAGAATGATTTTTTTACAATCAACGTTTAAGTGCATATTGCGGCTCGAGGAGTTTATTAGAGAAAATTTGTTAAAAATTGATTTGAGAGCTTATTTTAAAAGTTCGTTGTTTCTTCCTGGATACCTGTACACATAGATAGTTAATTAATTCTATTGAAGTTTGACTGAATTGAGCAACCCAGAAATTTTGTTTCCTTGACATCAGCCAATTACTTATAAATTATTTTCAGTAGTGTACGCGATTTCCAGTATGAAATACATAACTGCATTGAAACATTTTCCCTACTTCAACCATTAATTTATTTCGAAACTCATTTGAAACATCTGAAATAGTGCTTCTCACTGTTTCTTTATTGGCAGCGACGAGCAGGGGCTAAAGGCTTGTTTCATAGCATGGTTTCACCCCCGACTTCACCGTTCACGTGAAACAACGCTATTCGAGAAAGAATGGCAAATGGTGTAAAATAGAACGCAAATAAAAAAATTAAGAGCTTTTATTAATAACATAATAAATCCCTCAGTGCTAACAACCTTGGTGATAAAATCGAGATTCAGCTAAAATGTTGACCCCCCCCCCAGAAAAATACTTGCGCCCCCTGAAGCAGGATGCACGCGTGGTCAGAGTTGGCCAAACGCGAAAAATATAATGAATAAACAACATTTCTCTATTTTGAATATATTCATTATTTCATTTATTTCATTTCGAAATATTTATATCTAATTTTTAAAAAAATTGTCACTATTTTATATTTCTTTAACTCATGAATGATTGTGCTGAATGCTGTGACAATCAATGCTGAACCTACGACAGATCGTTTAAAAACTTTTATGCCCAAATTTGTGCTACCATTTCTGCCTCTAAAATAGTTTTTCCATGACATAGCCTAGTTAATCTTTAGAATTTAATCTAATACACAAATCCCAATGAGAGCGAGATTTTTGTAAAACATTCTATGTACATAATTTTCAATATCGTTCACTGGGATATTTCACTTTTCCTCTACTATTTTTACCTAGGGGAGGATTTTGATATCCTGTCTTCCTGAATGACTAAACAATTCACCGAGATTTGGTCGATTTATAAAGATTAAGATGCTACAATTTTGCAATTCAACTGTATAATGTGATGTGAAAATTCCGCTCGGTCCACCTGCATGCCAATGAAACACCTGGAGGAATATCGACGCAAGGTCCTCCTGCTATATTCTCAACTGTCACTCCATAATGATATCGTTTTCTTCGGTGCACGCCATTACGTCCCTTTGTTTCTAAGCGAGCTCCCTCGGATCGAGACAGGCACCAGACGGCAAGAGAAATTAATCAGTTAAGCACGAATCATCGCCGGCCACCCTGACGACCAGCTGCGCGTTGCTGGGCGGGATCCCATTGCTCACGCGAGTGGCAGAACCCTCCGAGTTCCTTCCATATACAACAGAGCACCTACAACCTTGACCGTGGTAATCTGATTCGCAAAGGTACATCCGAACAACGGAACTTGGTAATCGGCTATCCTTGGTCAAGGTTAGAAGGTCGACCACAGCTGCAGACATCCCCACAGCAACCAGATCTCTTCATACATATACCGCTAGCGGATCGTCACTGGAAGAAACCATACTCCGCGGAAAATACATTTAGTAGCACAGGAAAGTCATAGATCTTGTAGGAAAATATGTCGGCAACCAATTGGCAGTAATGCATGCCAATTAAAACGAGTGTTACATTTACACCTGATAAGTGAGGATACTACACTTCAGGCATTTTCATCTCTACTACAAATCGGTAACTTCGTAGACTTCCAAGGAGGCTGTACATCGCGGACTTGGCACGTGATGGGATTTACATACAAATACATTCCAGAATACTGTATAAAGATCTCCCAAATGTTGGAACATGTTTTAAATTGGAGTGGCTACGGCATAATACCTTAATCGATGCCTTAATCGATAGGGGAATATCCATTATATCCATTTTGGTGGACATTCTTGGCACAGTTTAGGCGCTAGTGTTGTTCAAACAAGGGGTTATTAGATACAGTAATAGATCTAAAATCTTAGCTTCACAAATTCGCGATGCTAGGGTTCAAACACAGCAAATGCTTAAATATTGTTCGAGTAACCTTCGTCATTCTCCGTCTATCTCGGTTAGGGCCCTTCCTGTCCACCAATGGAGACAAATCGTCTCGCCACTCGACGCATCTCGCTCTCCTGGTGGGGAACTGATTGATTGTTTGCAAATCAGTCCACAAGATTCTAAGACATTCCCAAAATGTTTTGCGTTTTTAGCAATGCGATTTAGAGGTGGCCGCGCGAACATGTCACAGTATTTTTTAATATCGTTACAAGATACATTTTAGGGAGAAAACTGAGACAGTTCTAACGTTATCGCATCGTTCACAATTTCAAAAATTACTTTTTTTTTTTAATTTCTCGCCTTACGAATTCATCGTAAGAATATAAAGTTATGTAATCGTGCGTCATAAAAGACCGAAATTTCGCCAGAAAAAAACGTATTGCCTTGTTCTGGTAACGAAGAAGGAGGGTCAACGCTAGCGCCCCAATCGTTCAGCCGATCGGTGCTTTAAAATTATTATTTCTCAATCGATCTGAATGATCGCGTGGGAATTTCAAACGGATATTTTAATTTATAATGGTACTTCACATGAAGCTTCAAACACATTTTCAAAATTGTTTCAAAAACGGCTCCAAATTTGTTTATTAAATTTTGTTGTTCAATAGTGCGGAGGACGATTAAGAGAATAGTTCAGATATTATTTTTGGTGACTTCTCCATTTATCCAAAATTGGAAAACAAAAAAAAACTTTTAAAACCACACAATTGAAGATATAGGTTTTTGGCACAAAGTCTGTTGTACAATATTAGGTCTTTAAAAAAAGCCATGTACATTTTTTGTAAAAGTTAGTGGTTTTGGGGTTTGGGATGTGGTTAGTTCACTGCCACGACAATTTCTTTTGTTAACTGTCTCTTTTGTGTAAAAACTTTGGCCAAGAACACTGGCATCTTTGACGACCAAGAAAGTTGCAGATTCGTCTGAAGGTAGATGTTGGCCTTCCACGAAAAAATATGGATGTATGAGGAGGCGATGGATCTTCCAGAAATGCAACGGGATTTTGAGGTGGAGAATTTGACTGCATTCTTGTAATATGCTAAAGAACATTTGTAATTGTCTTTCAATAACATGTATTCACATCAAAGACAAAAAATGGCGAAATCGTCCACCAGAGCGATGCTTTCACAGGCTCTGTTACAACTGACGCTATAACATTGATAGCAATGGCAGAGTAATACTCAGAATTGAAGACCTACGAACAGGAACAAGGTAAACCGAATCAGCCATAAAAAGTCTTGCTATACGTAAATGTCGGTATCTTGATTTTGGTCAGAGTACGCCTCATATTGTTACTATCACAAAAACGTGAGAAATATGAAGTCTACTTATCGCTGAAGTGGCTAACCTTGTACTTCAAGTCATTCAATTGATTCCTGTGGTACCTCGTTTTCCAACTGAAGACTGGAAGATAAACTTTCACCAAGACGGACGCAGAAGGATATTGAAGATAGGAAACCTACCAAAAACAGTGATTCGCATTCTTTGGGTCCCCAAGAACGTAAGGTGTGATTAATTTCGTACCTCCACGTCGTATCGTAGATATTCTCCGCGTCAAAGGAAATTGTTAAAAGCGCAGCACAAAATGTAGCTAAGGTGATAGGTATCGTCTGAAACCACGTTGGATAGAAGTAAGCATGTTTTTTCTACAAGACAGACCTTTCGGTAGATGCTTTACCATTTGGTCTTGTACGTTATCTAGCCGCCGGTATAGTGCTTAAGTTCATTGGGATATTGGGATACTTTAGCTCCACCATTAACATCAAGATCGTGAACTCAAGAGGGCGATCATGACAAAAATAAACAAATAAGTATCTGAATTATGTACTAAAATCCTATTCAGACAGAGCGCGTTTCGCCGTGACACGACCGAGACGCAAGTAAACGTGTGCATAGGAATGGTCACGGACTAAATCAGTTAAAACATAATAAAAAGGAATTCATGTTAAGCAGTATCTAAGATACCTAGATACAATAACAATAAACAGAATATTAAAGTATATGCGAGATACGCCGAATCTTCATTAACCAAGAAATATCACAATCAATTTGCTACCTTAAATTGACAACAGGCACTTCTACATACATTTATAAAAACTGTTAATTACAGCCGAAAAAAACATAAAATACAATACGCCCTTGTTACTGAAATTCCAGCTGAGGATATCGATATGCAATTATGATTTGGTAAAGTTACATATTTCGTAATTGACTGCAATGATCAAAAAACTAATTTTTGACCTCGGTCGTTATCGTTTCGAACCCTTTTCAATTTTAACGGCGAATCGTTCGACTCGCAGACAACCGAAAGAGCTGTGTCTTCTCCTTGGCCCATAATAGTTGGCCAAACTTCGCGGGTGATAATCGCGTTCTTCCGAGAAGAGCAGTCTTCTAGCGGGGGC
Organism: Gryllus bimaculatus; assembly: GCA_017312745.1. Taxonomy (NCBI): domain Eukaryota; kingdom Metazoa; phylum Arthropoda; class Insecta; order Orthoptera; family Gryllidae; genus Gryllus; species Gryllus bimaculatus. The sequence goes on from BOPP01000034.1 coordinate 5,302,720, forward strand.
GGGGACAGAAGGTTCCAGAGCCGTCGAGGGTAGGTCTACATGGAAGGGGCGTAGCTACTGGGCGGGGTTAACGAAGGAGATGGCCGCAGTAACAGCAGCAGAAGCGGAGAGCCACAGACAAGATAGAATTCAGCGACGGGCACAGATATTTCGCGCTTAACTCATTGGAGAAGAAAAATAACTGTACTTTGAAAGAAAACACTCTAGCCTCACATCGTATAGAGATTAGATGTAAACGCGCATAGATGTTATGTATGCACTACAAAGAGTGAACTTCACGAATAAACAGTAAAGAGATATTGAACTTCACTTAATATTGGCACTCGGTGAATTAAAGTTAGGTTTTCAACATTAGAAACACAATGTAAAATTATTTACAAAACTCGCCGAAACAACCTGATCATTAGGAACGTTTCAAGAGTGCATGAACTGACACAGTCGTAGTTTTAATTTTATTTACTACAATATTAAAAGAAAATGAAACTCTGAAATGAAATAGAGGTGCTACGCAACATATCTTCCTCGTATTATTGGTAACATTTACATAATACAATGGCTGCTTCTATCATACTAACACATCTAACATCAATTGAGGAAGGAAGCACGAGAAGTTCGAAAAAAATGCATAACGTTCATTTTTAGACAATTCAAAAGTTTAAATGAAAATAGTTTTGTTATTGATTCAGTGTATTGCGCTCCATTCTGTATTCAACAGTTGTTAAAAAATGTTTACTCACGTTTGGATTCAAACTGAAGCGCTGCGGATGATAAGTTTACAAGCTAACCGTTGCGCTAAACACGTGAAAATATCTCTATGTATTATGCTATAATTGAATCGAAATATTGTAGTGTTTCTTACAGAAGTCAAAATTACGCGAGAAATACTGAGGAATAAATTACATTATTAAATAAATTTTAGCTTCTGGAACTCAAGTAAACGTGCACAGTTAATCTTCTCCCCCATTCGTCACATATAGGTTTTACTGTTTTTTTTACTAAATAAATCTAAATCTAAATCTAGCATAATCTCAGACTTTCTGTCATTGAATTAAGTGAATTGTGCTCTGTTCTTAAAGTGAAGTTCTTAAAGAGTTTAAAGAAGAGAATAGTTACCCAGATAGAATTCATACTCGAGCCCTATGTCAGTTCAAATTGATAGCCCAGATACCATTTCAGGTGTTAGAAACACTCCGTTCATTTTGCTAATAAGTTTTTAATATTGCGGTGTTTCTAACACATAACTCAAATTAGCGTGAAATTAACAATACCTTAAAAATGAATGGACTACATTCGTGTTCATGAATTAAGAACTAACATTAAGAAATAGATTTCATAAACCCTTTAACTGTTACGGGCCGGCTACCTGTGAGTCACGCCACTTGCAAGTCAAGATTCTTGCTACGGGCTCCGTTGTGAGCTCAGCTCGCTCGCACATATACAAGTGTACCGCGCAAGACATCTCAATTATCAGAAAGTCCTAGCGATAGCCCAAAGCACGAGCGAACTTGTCCAGAGGCTCCCGGGACATCGCGGTTCCGCGTACGATCACATCCAAAGGCTCCCAGCAACATCCTGAGTCAGGATCCTAACTCGTCCAGAGACTAACACGCAGGGAAATATTTTGCGTATTAACTCGTCTAGAGAAATCAAAGGGTTAAGAACGAAATCTCAAGCTTCCATATTGAGGAAGAGTATTTTAACTTCTGCCATCTTCGAAATTGCAGAGATTTTAATGAAAATATGATCCATGACAGGAGATTCTAGGAAACTGTTGCTCATTAGCGAAACGTGTTCTTAGATACACCCTGTGTTACAACCTAAAAAATGAGAGCAGCAAGATTCATCATTCATTGATTGATTTTTTCAGACCCGTCAACAGCTATGGTCATAATCCTGTTAGTGTAGTAAACCCGTTAGTTGTATCCCGGGAAGTGGTAATGTTCCATCCTTGCTGGATGGTGCAAATCCTACGCCGACATACATGCTGACTTGCGGGAATATCTCTCTCCAGGAATCTCGCCCCAGTGGGACATCACAGTCGCGACATGAGCGATTCAGTTGGCTTTACATCCTTCTAAAAGTCTGTGTAGTATGCTGAACTGGATTTCGCCTGCTGCATATCCAATTACACCAATGTTGCAGAATTTCTTATTATAAGGACACACTTCACTCATTTTCCGACAATTATGCCCAGAACTCACTGGCCTTCCACCAAACCATCATGATATTGACAACGGCTGAACTTGCATTTGTCAATTTTAATGATGTGGTTTTCGCAACCGATTTTCGGTTGTTTGAAGCAGAGGCGATGCAAACACATTTCTTTAAATGAATGAAAACATATTGCGATTGTCGAACCCGCAACATATGGTTCATTATTCCTTTCGCATTCACGACGAGTTCAGTCGCGATCTAAATAAAAATAGTACATTAAGATTAAGTGTTGTGCACATGAAGGGGCAGATTAAAAACTATGGCTGATATAACACATACTTTCTCGCATTATTTGTAAATGTTATAATACTAGTTAAACCTGAAAATATTTATAACCCGTAAAAAAACTATCGGGGCAGGGACGGAAACCAAGCCACCTAGGTTCCGTAAACAGGGACCTTCCCAATCCAGCCCGACACTATATCTAAAGCCATAGTTAAAGTTTTAGTAGCAATGGTTCGTTTTTAAATTTTAGAAAGAAAAACGTTTCAACAAAAATCTGCGCCATTTTTATTAACGTGTTTTGCTATATTCAGAGAAAAAAATAAAAATTTAACTATTTTTGAACACAAAATTGAAAATGACTTAGGGACTTAAGTATACATATAGCAATTGCTCTCTCAAACTCATGGCGAGATTTCGCGCTTTAGACATAATGAAAATACGACTGATAAACGTAGTATCATCAAAGAATTTGCTGCTATGACTAGAGGAGCACCAAAATCGATACATCGAAGGGAAACGACGCAGATGGAGTGGCGCTAACGATTAAGCAAGTATAATATTTTCATTCTACTGCCTGTTACTTCAGTGGATAGACGTTTCTGTGCGTCGTATGGCTGTTTTATACTCTGTTTTGGAGTAAGATTATAGCGTGATTTTGGATGTTAACACTGTATCAGGGTGAATTTGTTCGTGCTTTTCGACCTCCATCCAATTATATTTCCCTGAGATAATCACTTTTTTCAGGAATAATTTAAATTGTGATCAGGCGAGTAAGTTAGGCTACAGACAACAAAAGAATGCTGCCCTCTTCATTTGTATTAAACAACTGTACGTCGCCAATAAGTCCCTATGGCTAACGGTTTGATCCTGGCCTCTCAGGTGTCGGGTTGGTGTCTCAGTGGCATCGGTTGGAGATAAGGCGAGAGGTCGCAAACCTGAGTAAAGATTCTCTAAATGATGGAAAATCAGTTTTAAATTTGGAGAGGCTGCGACATACTCATAATCGATCGGGGAATGTCCATTATATCCATTTTGGTGAAAATCCTTTGCAAAGTTTAAGCGCTTGTGTTGTTCAAACGAGGACAACGGGCGGACACGCGTTTTTGACAAAAAATGCTTTCATTCTCAAGGGCTATACCATGTATACAAGAGAGTAAAAAGAAGGAAATAAAAGAAAATGAGTGAAAACAGTTGCTTGCGTAAGAGTGAGAGATGGATATAGAAGGAGCCGTGGAGCTTACTTGGAGTGTGCCTCTGGAAGCAGGTCATTCACAACCACATACACCATGGCGCCGGCGGCAAAAGACAGCGCATAGGGCAGCACGGGTTCCACGGTGCGGACAGCAGCGGCTCCCAGCAAACCGAAGAGGGGCTCCACCATGCCGCTTAACTGGCCGTACCTGCCAACAGAGACCAGTTCCTTCACTCAATGGCACGCACATGGCTGCGTCGCAATATGCACGGCTGAAATGGCCGGAAAGCGTGCACAGAATGACAAAACAATGTATGTTATTAACTACCGCCACTAACTACAGAAGAATCTGATGTCCGTTGATCAGGTCGCCCGGTTACTCAGCTGTCGGGTGGCGGCGCTAAAGACACAAACACCTCGCATACCTGGTCTCGCCGTAAGCTTAAACCTACGGAGGTGCCAGGGGATGAAGGAGAGCACAGGGGTTGCTTTAAATTATAAACAGAGAAAGAATTTAGTTGTAAATAAATTTAATTATCATAATCAAGAAGAAATTGACATGAATAACCACCATTTTGACAAAATAAAGAAAACAAAACAAAGAAAAGTAAATTACTAGCAACTACAAGGTTGATACACATCTTCGCTTTCAGTCTGACTTGCAGCAAAAAATTACACTTCTCGGTTGCGCCCGGAAGGTGTCCAGGAGAAGGCCCTCCGAAGTTGCAGGTTCCTGGAAGCGTGGTGCTCCGGTCCTGGCGGAGGGTGGAAGGAAGCGGCGGCGCATCGCGCCTTTGGATCAGGCAACCTGATTCCTCTCACTCGCAGGTCACCGACGTTCCTTCGACATGTGCCCGGAAATGCGGTCGTCGGCGAACGAAATTCCGATCGTTCACGGTCGCGACAACGTAGACTTTGCCCGTGAAGAAACCTGGTGGCTGATCCGTTACTCCCTCGTAACGTTCTGTCGCATAACGTATCGCTCGCCTCCAGCTGGTCGGGACGTGCCGACAGAATACTGACTAACAAGAGAATTTTACGGCAGCGGTAGAAGCACTAGCCATCGCGGTTGATACCGTACGTGCGAATCGCAGGCTGGCGTTATACAGCGGTGCACGGCACCAGCGCTTAGAAACAGCGTGGCCGGAAATAAAGTTCGGAAAAAGCGCCCGATCGGCAGTGAAGCCCGAAATCGATGGATCCATTCGGCATAATTTCGCAACTATCCTTTCTACCACCTAAGGTGGGCCCTTACAGCTGGTTCGTAAGTTTTGAACTAGCGAGTCTGGACTGCACTCTGGAGGGTGTGAAGATCACTCAGCAGGTTCAAAGGACGGCGTCAAGTGATTTTTCACTATCCGCATCTGGGAGAGAGAGTTCACTCCCGGACTGCTGGAAACTGGACAGAAGTAGGATGTGCATAGTTTTTATAAGCATACTTTTCTATGTTCGAGCAAAAAAAAACTGGTGCCATTTATGGGGAAATTTCGAAAATGTTGTTGGAGCATCACGTACATTATACCCATACAATTTTGGAAATTCCCGAGTTTTTAATGAAAATTTAATATGATCCATACAATTAGAAAACTCATTGCTCTATTTGAGCAACCAATTAAAAAAAGGAATAAACTCTTAGAAAATCTTTGCGTACTTAACAAAAACGTTACTATTTTACGGACATTTACGGCAAAACTACTCACATTTCGAAATAATTGAACATGACATTAACTAAATATATAATTTGAAGAGCCAGATTGATTAAAAAAACAAAAAAAATTATAATGTTGTACGTGGTTCCAACGTAGTTGAGTTACGAAAATAGTTCCATTCAAATAACAAAATACACATGTCGATGAACAATGTGTAATTGACTGATGTTCAGGTAAAAACAATTGTACACTAAATTCATTCAAACCTCAAATGGAACGTCCATTGAAATGGATTGAGTACAAATTTAAATTCATTATGCCACGCGTCCAGAATTCTTTAAAATTTAGTCAGCCTTCATTCTGCTGTGTATATTTCGCGAATATTAAACCCCCCTAAGATATGGCGTAATATTATGGGAAATCTATTCAACAGCTCCCATACTTTTAGGTTACAGAAAAGAATTGTACGAGTAATAAGCAAATCCCACCCACGTGATTCTTGTAAGTCTTTCTTTATCAAATAGGAATTCAACCATTACCTTTCTTCGTGATTTACGAATTATGAGCTTCCACGCAATTACAATGCATGCTTTAAGAAGAGAAATGCCATAAAACGGCGAGTTAAAACGATCAGTGATGATAAATGCGCAACAATATTTTATTGACAGTAAAAAGTATATTTATCATATTATATCATTTGCATTTGCACCATTTAACAGCCCTCGGTGGCTAGTTGACTAGCGTGCACGCTTTCCACAACGCAACCCCGGGTCGATTCCCGGTCGGAGCACAAATTAATTAGGCGCTTTCCTTGCAATGTCCCATTATCTGTTGCTGTGTACTGACGAAAATGATCAATTCTCAGGTTCAGAATACCAGAAATACAGCGTTGGCAATTCCAGAACGCTGCTGGTAGACCTTAAATTTAGATATATTTAGTCAAAAAACAGTAAAAACTGTATGTAACGTAGGGGGAAAAGGTTATCTGCGCACGTTTTCTTGAGTTCCATAATCCCTTCCAGTCATTTTAACTATAAATACTTGAAAGATGAGTATCAATATTCGAAAGAAAAGAGACGTTTTTGTTTCCGAGTTATAAAAAACGTATTTGCATCGGTAAACGAATTGTAAGTATGAGTTTTCTCCATTGCTAACAATAGTAACTCGTCCTTACCTCTACTTTTACCATTAAAAGCAAAAGGAGAGTTCAACAAAACGTGCGCATACTGAAGCTACATTAAGGGGCCATCTCAGCATTGGCTCAATGGACAGGGAAACTGGACAAAAACCTGATCGAGATGGGGGGGGGAGGGGTCATTGACCCGGAAGCTGAAGTACATCATTTGTACCACAAAATTAAGTCTTTTTAAAAAAAAATTACCACAACTAAGTCACTCTCTCTCTCTCTCTCTCGTATATATATATATATATATATACTTAAATATATATAATATCATATATATTATATCATATAATATATATATTATATATCACTATAATATATATATATATCTACATATTATATATATATAATATATAATATATATATATATATTCATTCTCTCTCCTCTCTCTCTCTCATATATATATATTATATATATATATATAATACATATATACTATATAATAATATATATATATTATATATTGTATATATCACTGTTTTGTTAAAATAAACATTTTTCGTTTTGATAATCAGTATAGTCTCTAATTGTATAGAAACAATAATGCAGCAGAAAAGATTTTACTTATAACAAATTTGTGAATCGATTTCGATCGTTTAATGTCATCTGGCAATGCGTTGTAAAGTAACGTACATTTCGTATTGTATGTGGATTTCTAATAGTGAACTGTTGATACTGACACTTGAAGAACATGATTTTAACGACGTGTGTTGTAATTATATCAGTATTGCATGAAAATATGTTCCCACCGTTAAGTAAGTGATTTTGGCGTTAAGTAAGTAATTTTGACAATTATTACAGATTCGTAAATAAATAGGCAAGGCAGTGGTAAGAGTCCAAACAGCTTAATAAAGAGAGGCTTGCAAGGGTAACGCGGATGGCATTTTTTCATTATTCTTTTGCAATCTAATGGTCTGAGTACTACATGATGCGTTTCCTTAGAATTTTATACCATATCTCAGGCAGGAATGTACACTTGCAAATATACGCAACGAGCTGCATGAAGGCTGACAGAATTAGAAAAAATTCTGCATGGGTAACATAATGAACTTAATTTAGTGTTTAATATGGTTATATGTACATTCTATTTGAGGTTTGATTGAATTGAGAGACCTAGAAATTTTGTTACCTTAACATCAGTTAATTGCATATTGTTCATTTTCCATGGAGCATACGATTGCTGGTTTGAAATGCAAAAATGCATTGAAACTGAATTTCTTTTATTAATTAATAATTTGTTATTATAAAACCAATTTGAAAGTCTGAAATAGTTTGTTTCTTTTTAGCAAAGAACATTCGTGTCATCGGCAAACAGACCCGTTCTTCCGTTTTTAATAGACGACGGTATATCGTTTACGTATAACAGAAAGAGAATATGACCTAAGATCGAGCTTTGCCAATTGAACCCCATATTCAATTGGTAAAGAATTGGAAAGATATGTAAATAAATTCCTTTCGTGCCAGTACGGTATTTCTACTCTTTGAGATAGATGATTAAGGTACGACGTTATCCAATCTAGGGTGATACCACCAAGTTCTTAAGAAGGTAATTTTGATAGCAAGATGTTATGGTCAATAACGTTAAAAGCTTTCGAAAGATCTAAAAATATTCCAATGGGTGCTTCATTTTGGTCTGTTGATGAAGCAACATCTTTAAGAAAAGAAAGAATAGCAGTTTCCGTAAATTTTGATTTTTTAAACCCATTTTGTGAGTGAAAACGCATCGTTTTTCCTGAGAAAAGTTTCCATTCGCGTATAGAAAAGCCTCTCTCATATTTTTGAAAAAACTGACAAAAGAGAAATTGGTCGATAATTTTGAATTTCGGTTTTGCTCCCTTTTTTAAAAAAGTGGCTTAAGTTTTGCTGATTTGAAAATATCTGGAAATATTCCTGTGCATAAAGAAGCATTGAAAATGCAAGTTAATGGGTGTACGAGTATAAAGGCAGGTACACAAGTTTTCAATAAACAATCCGGAAATCCATCTAAACCAGATGAATATTTTTTTTAGTAACTGACTATTACTAAGATTTCGTTTGAAAAAAGTTTCAGAAATAAACATCGTGTCGAAAATTTTTGGGAAGGAAATGATGTAGAATTTTGCGGTTTTATTCCCTTCGTGAATTCAGCCGCAATTCTAGAAAAGTGTTGGTTGAAGAGATTTGCCACTTTTTCCGGATTACTGGCTTCTCTTTCTTTATCCTTTAAAATAACATTCTCAATTAAGTAACGAGATGATGTAGTCGTATTTTGTACGATATTTCACATTGCTGTAATTTAGTTACTAGCGTTCAAAATATCCAGATTATTTTTCATTATTTTTGCCTGAACTATTACTTTCCTTAAGCTACTTTTGTATTCTCAGAAGTAGGCATGGAAAGCGGGTGATATATGATGTTTAGAAATAAAGTAAAGTTACGGTTGTTTTTACACGATGTTCTAATACCTCGTGTGATCCAAGTATTTTATTCCGTGAAATATTTAATTTTCTCTTTTTGAGAGGAATGCATGCGTTAAAGTAAAATGAAAGTTTTGGGAATAATAGATTATATTTTTCATTTGTGTCAACAGCGTTATAAACTGTGTTCCATGATTGCTTCAGCAAGTAGACCGTAGATAATTATATGTTTACTTTAGAGAATGCTCTGCACAAGCGTGTATAATTTGTGTCAGTGTTCATGTTATTAGTGATTGTAAGAATTTGTGCATCATTGTCACTATAACCAAGATTGGTAGTTTTTATTTTATATCTAGTTGTGCTTTTGTTAATTATAATTTGATCTATTGCTTTTTGTGATGGAAATGTATTCCGTGTACGTACACTCACTGTAATATCTAAATTGAAAGAATGCAGTAAATTGAGAAACTGCTCTTTTTCATGGGAGTCGCTCAGAAAATCAGTATTGAAATCTCCACATAAAACAATGGATTTAAAAGAAAGATTATTAATTTTGTTCAGTTATCTCTAGATTTTCTAAGAAAATGAAATTATCTAAAGCTCTTTGTTGGAGGTCTGTTGATGCAAACTAAGATAGTTTTGAGCGTGGTAATAAGTACAACTGTTACTTCAAAAACTTTTTCAACTGTATATAAATAGAATTCTGACAAGAAGATAGAATAAATATCATAAATATACGAACGAATATCATAAATATAATAACGTAAATATACGAACCCCCGTAATCAAGGCCCTTATTTGATTCCCTCGCTCTCCAATACAATCCTGCATGGCCTGAGCTCGTAAGGAGCTGTTGTGCCTAAGTACATACATATATTTGCTCCATTCAGAGAAGTTGGGAGAGCAGTGGTGTGAAACATATCCTTTAGGCCAATGAATCTTTGCTTGTCGACGATGCCTGAGCCTTTAGACAACATTGTCGGCGCCGACGCTGTTCAATTTTATTTCCATTTCAAATACGTGGGACATTTTAAAAAATATTAATTTTTTAGCGTAATTTTAAGTTATATCGTTTGCATTTACCTCCTTGAAAATCATTTCATTCAGAACGTTTTACTCAAATTCACTTGGAGACACTATTTGCTATTACCCGACCACATCTTGGGATATATTTCTCTTCTTCACTATTGCTTTAAGGCAGTATAATATTTAGTAATCATTAACATAATTCAATACGTATTTATTGTATTTCATAGAATTTTGATTCTTTTATTTTCAACTAAATGAATGGATATTATTTTATTGTCGAATATACATTTTTAGAGTTTGAATTAAACGTTTGTGAATTATTTATAAACATGTTTATCGTTCTTATATTTGTTATTCAAAAATCAAATTTAAAATTAAATGAACATTTAATGAAACAAGAGAATGAAAGTAATATGAGGATTCAATGTAGGGTAACCTAGAATATACATGACTTTTGTAAATGCTGTGATGAAATAGACCGCACGGTAAAAACTGAAGTTTATTTACGAGGAACAATGTATGAACCTAAGCCAATTTCGAGGATATCCATTAACATTCATGATCCTTTCTTAACGCCCACATCCTTTAAGGGTCAGTTTGACGCATATAATCCTGAGTTCCGCACAGCGTTTTTGTGGTTGAGGCCACGGATTCGACATTAACGTACATATAGAACTGAGTATACGTCTTATCATTTTGCTATGTGGATTACTGCCTGATGTTTTAATTACCGCGTCTCTGCCACTATTAACAGAAGTTTCATCATAATATGTATGTATAGAGCTAAATGTCATATTCGAGAGGCAATTGCTTTGAAACGTTCATGAACAGATGGTAGACATTTGGAAGATCAAATGTAATGCATAGCTGAAAAATTCCTATAGATCGTTCCAAGCATAGTGCGATATACTGTAACGACAGCATACGCATATTTCATTCACTATTCAAGAGAAAATATTAAAACTCATCGCATTAGAGATGAAACGCCTTCTGGTAAATAACGTTCACGGTTAAGCGATGTCATACTAAAGGATCATAGGGTTAAAGATTGTTTTTATCAGTAAAGGTGTCTTAGGGCATCAAATAATGCCTCTGATCGGGAGGTCCTAGAGTTCGAATCCCGACGGTTGCAGATTTTCGACACAAGCTAGAGAGCTAGGTCGAATTGAGCTGCTGTCTGGAGACTTCTAGTGACCGGCTGCGCCATCCCCGAATTGCTCTTCAACAGTGGGAAGCAAGGAGTTTAAAATATCAACGTACGCCTGTGCTGTGATAGTGCCACACAAAACAACAATGGGTGCAAGCCCCTTCCATGAAAAACACGACACATCATAACACCATCAGGGCCGTGCCCGGATACTTTTGATGACATTGTGTGCGTAAGCATCCTGTCTGATCACCTGCACCCATTCATATCCATTGTGCATCCCGACGGCATTGGGCAATTCCAACAGGACAATGCAATAACCCACACGTCCAGAATTGCTACAACAACATTCTTCTGAATTTAAACACTTCCACTGACCACCAACCTTGTACTCTTACGAGTTTATGGCTATTATTACAGGCATATTCAGTCTTCTAGAGTTATAGAGTACTAATTGTAATTAATACATTAAGTATTAATGTTTAAATCAATATTATTTTCCTTTTGTTTTATATTCGGCTCAGAGTAAAAATCGCTTTTCAATACTTTCGCATTACAATTCTATATCTTCACTACGTAAGCATGCAGTATGGAAAGTAAAAACGATAGTCACCTTTGAAGAAAATGGCACAAGTAAGATTGAGAGTTTGTCCTTTCTGTGTCCAAGAAGTTAGATTTGTAAAATATAAAAAATTACTCCGACACGAGATACTTCACAATTTTTAATTAAAGCTAATTTTACCACCTATATTTCACCATATCAATATATATATATATATATATATATATATATATATATATATATATACTTTATGTGCTTTTGCATTCATTGTACGTTATTACATTCTTCCCATCGTCGTTTTTTGCGTCTTTTAAAAAAATAAATGTATCCAGAGACTCCTTTCAAAAACACGCCATGCTCACAATTTTCTTTAATATATTTAAGTAACACGGGAATGTCATCAAGGAACAGGCTAGAATAAGGGCCCTGCACACCAGGTGAAATAATAAATACAATTAGAAGTTATTCAAAGAAAATATATTGATCTGAGTATAATTCGCGTATTCTTCACTTATGTAGTCTTTACCAAATGCAAATGTATTATGGGTGATTTCTAAAATATCGCGCAACAATCAAAATATATGTAGTCATGCAATGCTATCATAGTTAATAGCATAAGTGCATTGTAATTTATATGGAAATTTGCAATGTACGAGTGGAATTAAATAAGACTATTCCACGAATGAAATTACCTCCAAAAAAGTTACAATATGTGTCACATATTAATTTTATTGTGTTCGCGTTCCAAATGCAAATGACTACCCTTGATTGATACATTGTACTTTGTGATTAGCCAGCAGGAAGAAGTTGGTAAGAAAAAGCGACATTTTTGTGGGATACACCGTACATACCAGGTATATAGTTCAACACTATGTTTGTTAATTTCACGAGAGGGATAGTCGTAAAACGACAAAGAAATAAACTTTTAAAATTGTTTATGTAATCAATTTAAGATTGGAAACAAAAAGAAGAAAAAAACAAGACATTCCTAGCAACATGACATTCCTAGCTAGCTTAAAACAATTAACTCTACGACTACAATAAGAATAAAACATTAAATGGACTGTTCCCTCTGTAGCCATGCCGTTGGGCTCATACGATACCCAAAACATTAGATCCAACACACTAATACACATTTTCGGAAGTGTGATGGTAATGGCATATTTGAAAAAAAGGGGAGAAACGAAGTTGAAACACTATTGATTGAGACAAAAATGAGTCAAAAACTTCCAGTAAAACTGCAGTAAATTGCACGTCCAATTGCAGTAAGTGAAAATAAAAAAGAATTAAATTATTAAATAGTATCGAAATTTTCGACTTTCTAACATCATAAGTTAACTAAATATAGGTACAGTAAAACGGGAAAAGGGGCAACATCAAAAAATATTTTGCGTTGCAATATGCGACACATTCCATTTACACAGTAAAATGTATATAAATATGAAGAGACCCAAAGAGGTCATGCTTGCCGGTACGTATCCCATTTCACTTTTTAAAAAAAACATCACGCAAGCTTACCAATAACAACCTTTCATTAATGTCACGGTAAAAATGTGAATGATTTTAAAATCTTACATCAGTATACTATTGATGACAAAATTACGTCTTAGATAGTTATGCTAATTACTACTATATCAAATTATTACTATATTAAATCTCCCAGTCGAATATTACAAACTTGAAGAATTATTAATGAATTTATAGCAGAAGAATAAAGACGGAGACGAATCCCGCGATCTCTTAGCCGTCCTCCGACTAAGCAACATCGAGCAGTGGTGAGGACCGCCTTAAGAGTGGAATCCACGAGGATCCACAAGGTCGACCAAGGACAACGTGGCGAAGAACGCTGGAACAAGAAGTGAAAGAGGCTGGTAGGAGGTGAAGAGGAAGGGAGAGATCAGAACAAGGAGAAAAAGCCTCACAGTGGCCCTGTGCTCCAAGAGCAGAAGTCTTCGAAAGTGCTAATAATCAGATGGAAATTAGTTCTGAAACCATGATTAAAACACAAAACAATTCACTGTTGTAATGTGTCCGTTTATATTGCAGAGTCCGTAATTATTTTATTGCAGAGTATGTTATTACATGGAGTTTATTAAGCTACGACCGACACAAAAATGTATCACACATAAAATTATTAAATTCAATATTTTATCTAAAACTCCATTTAAAAATTGCGTCACGGTTTAATTAGGGAAAATTATCACAAACATTTATTTTTTCAATTCTGAAGCTCTTACTGAAGTCTCCACTGATCAGCAGAGAAACGTCTTTTCTACTCACGAAACGAACACAAACGACGAAAATATTCCAATCCCTACTTACAAATAAGAACTTGCGACGGAAACGTATACGCATTGTTTTATTTTGTAAAATTTAAGTCAGATAAAAGTAGAAAATGGTAATTTATATGAATAAATACAAATGTTCTTTGACCATTTCCATTTATTCGTCATGGGCAAGGTATGATACAAGATAAGATATCTAGTTCCTTACCTCTTCTAAATTTGCTACAATATCTTGTTTCACACGGCAAAATCGTCATGTGGTCTCTTTTCGCAGAGAACTTCGCCATTTCCAGATCACATATCCGTTCTTTCCCTCACCTCATAACCATTCTTCATTTATATTTTCTCCATCAACCAACCGTCAGCAGATCCTCGTCACAGCCCGATGCGTCCTACCGTCGTCCATTCGTTTTGGGGCTTGGATCCGCCTCTACACCGAAGTCATTCCGCCGTGCAACAAAGCCCAATGCCTTCG
>BOPP01000034.1:5317822-5333843 GCA_017312745.1 Gryllus bimaculatus
GGCCGCGCCCACCGCCACCGCCCCGGAAGCGGTGGACGGGTAGCAATGCGTTGGCGACACTGCTGGACACCGCCACAGGTGGCTCTCGCGACTCTTAGCGAGAGGCTGCTTCAAGTGGGCGGGATTGACAATTAAATTACCGACGAATAAGCCTACTTTACATTGTTGCTACTCTCTTCTTCACGGAAGTGGTAGTAGTGATGGTGGATTTGGGGAAGTTGTGGTGGTGGTGGTGGTGGTGGTGGCGCTGTAGGGGCGATGGCACCTTGAATGGGAGTGGAGACAATAGTGGTGTCGGCCCACTGCCATTCGCTGGCACCCTGATTTTCATTGCCTATATATTACTATTGGGGCGCCTGGATGGGAGCTTTGAGTTAACCACTAGGCCTCAACCTCTCGTATCTGATTTTACTTTCTCACATATTGCTTACGCAGTGTAGAGAAAGTGTTGTACTGCTGCCTGTTAAAATTTTCTGATACAAAAACACTTATTGTCAGTCCCTGGTACTGAAAAAATGGATAAATCTCTATGAACAAGCTAGCAGCTACACCGTAAGTAGGATTTTCGCCAATATTGAAATTCCAAAATCTATCTCTCAGATGTGCAGGCCCCTCGAATTTGAAGTGCATATTTTGTTTTGTGGTAGTACTTTATGAAGCCTTAACATCATTTTCAAAATGTTCCCAAAAGTGGTACTAATTTGTTTTATTAAATTTTTTCGTCGAATACCGTAAAAGACACTTAGAGAAATGGTACATATAGCATTTACGTTGAAATGTCTCGAAAATTGGAAAAAAACAATTTTCCCGAGTTTTCCTACACTAAAATGTCGAAGAATGTATTTTTTACATTAAACCTGTTCTTAAAAGTCATTTCAATAAGGTCAGGTACAATTTTAAAAACAAAATTTTATGAAAAATGCTTCTAAATATTTTCATTACTTTTTTTTCGAATCGAGTAAATATGCTCTTAAAATTGGCGCCGGACTTAATTATTAACTCAGAATTTTCGAAAATTGCAAAACATTATCATCTCAAAAATACAATATTTATGATAATGCTTTTTACTTAATGAAATCTGTTCTTTAAAATTAGACCTTTAAATCAGATCAGCTACAGTTTTTTTTTATTTGAATAATTTCGCCTAATTTTCACCATAATCGAAATTGCAATTTCGAATTTTCCGCGTTTCATTTGCTTCAGTATTTCACAAGATAACAGACAGCAAGCAAATACGACGATAACAATGCCGCATATACAGCAGTATGAAATTCTGAGAATTTCTTCTCGTTGTTGGGCGATATTGATGATACATGAAACGCAATTTTCGATTAGTGAATTTACGTTGATGCATTAGCTGTTCGCACGTAATGCTCTACGATTTGTAGTTTTACAAGTAATGGCCTAGATGTGTTAATTTGGATAGAAATTGCAGTGATGTAATATTACGTAACCGTTACTAATGTGAGAAAGTATGTGCTGTTGTAGCACCAGTAGTTTAGCTAATACGGTAAAAGTAATGTGATTATGACTCACAAGAGTAAAGGGGCCAAAGTGATCTCATAAAGACATTGATCTTTGACAGATCATAACTTCGTTATTTATTCGAGTCTTTAAGGTAAGTTCGGTCAGTCTCTAGGCAAATACTTAACCATTTATTATTTTTACATATTAGTAATAGCTGCTTGTAAATATGAATGAGGCATTTAAATAATTATTTGTAAATTGTAAAAAATGAGTCTGAAGGCAGGGCCCCAGAAACTCAGTTCAGCTCAAAATCATTGAGAAAGATAATATTTTTTTATTCGAAAGTAGGATTCCTTTGCCGTATCAAAGTTGTGAAGGAAACCCAGAGATCACATTATAGATTGCTACTTTGGTTTAACGAAAGTAGCAGGAATCTCAAGTAAATCCAAATACACATCCAAGTTTGGAATCTTCAATGCGCCCAGTTCCGCATTCTGATTCTCTCCCAACAACCTCAAAACCAACAACGGAATGTACACTGGAAAATGAAATAGACGATGATAATGACAAACCAACAATTCATGGAGATCTTGATTACACGCCATCACCAGCAAGGCTACAACCACAGCAATTGTCGCTGGCAGAATTAAACGATCTGGTAAGATATCGAAATCTTTCAAAGAGTCAAGAAGAATTACATGGATCTCGTCTTCAGAACAGAACCTGTTACAACTAGTATTACATTCCGGAAACGCCAGCTTGATCTTCCCACTTTTTCTCAATAAAAGAGAGTTTGGTACATTGCAATGACATAAATGAACGGCTTACTAAATTTAAAAAGATTCACAATCCGGAAGAATATCGCCTATAGATGCCTCGTGTACACCAAAAACTGTGCCAGACTCTGGTTGTCTTATATAGTCTTTGCCGTCCGGAGCGTCGTATTCTGATTGGTTATTTGCAATCTTTTCAGATGTACCGTAAACACGGGCTACTTGGATCCAATTTTTCGATTTTTTCATTGATTTTTCTTTTTTAATCCATGAACTAAGAATATGTTTAAAATTTTGTTCTATAAATCTAATGGCTTAACGTAAAGTGCTTAAGAGTAGTTAGATAATATATACTTAACACAAAGCCCAAAGACTTCTTTTTGAAAATTGGGTTCATGTTACACGGGGGCGTGGGCTACTTGAACCCATGCGATTTTTCGTACATAAATCCATTGAAATTTGCACTGGGTCCATGTTGTTCCTACATTTTCTTATACAAACATGAATGTAAATATACTCTAAACACAAAGATAACTTAAATAACTGAAATAAAAATTCTATTATCGAATTTTTTATTGTTAACATGGGATTCCTAAACAAATAATTTCACCCAATCTCACCCTTCGAGATTGTGTTCGAAAGCAGTGACAGTTCTGTCGCGCATAGACAACTAAGACTTCACAATAAATCTGAAATCGAGTTAATCAATAGGAAATCCAAAATTACAGGTTTTGCCAAGGTGCCTCATAAAGGCTTTGGTTCATTGACCCTAATGTTTCCTCCATCTCAATAAAGTTCACTATTTAACAGGACAATCGCGCTACTTACGCACCGTCTACTTACGTCACCGTTATTTAGAAAATAAATGATTTGATGAATACGCAAGACGAACTCTCACAAGCCACAGACAGAGCTTCCCCTACTAATGCGAGTAAAGGGGATGCGTTAAAGAAAGGAATATCCCTTTTCATGGTATGAAGTTGACTGGCAAGGAGTTCTCGAAATTGGGTTCAAACGTTTTAATGTAATTGTTACATTTATTTAAAATAGTCATTCTTCTGAGGAAACTGAAGTTATTAATGAAACTCCTGTTCTTACAAAGGGCAAGAAAGTAAAAATATCTATCGTCAATACTGTAAATGCAGAAGACGCAAAAATAATTTTGAACTTCTGAAATTTTCGAGAATACGGATAGTGCTACGAAAAATACGCAATTTTTTAAGCTTAGTTTGTTCTATCCAAACAAATAAATCCACAAATTTGGAGCCGTTATTGCGGAGAAATTTTACAACTGTTGACGCATCATGGAAAGTACACCCCAAAATCATAATATTCGTTTCTATTTCGCAGAGCCTTGAGCCAGATCGATGGCAATTTTGGAGGAAATCACCTGAGGTTTGGGAGGACGTGCAGACGTAAACGTTTTGGCGTGAACTAATTTTTCGGTAACAAGGTTCTATAAAAATGGGATTCAGACTACACGTGTTAAATGATGCAATTTACTACATTTAGGATCCCACAATATGAGTTTTTTGTTGACAAATCACTACTTTCCGCCGCAGCATTGTAGTACTTTCTCTTTACTGCGTATGTACGTATCAGGAGAGAAAGTATAAGGCACTGTGCATACCCGGTTCATTCCAGTGGCTCCTCTTGGACTTCATATTAATTAAAAGGATTTTTTATAGCGACCGTCCAAGCCATTTCTCGGAATCGGTGCACTCATCCGCGCGATGGCGACCGTTCCCCTAGTAACCCCTCAGAACTCCCAGCCAAGCCGGGAATCAATCTAAACCAAATGTGGCGTTATCGGGCATTGCGGCCGGTTATCTATATACATACATATATACATTTCAAGAAATTAAATGGTTATGTAGTCCATTGAATTTAATACAAGCATTTAATTATTCGATTGTTACCAATGAATGGATTAATAATCGTTATCGATAACTGTCCGTCTGTCACAAATACTAACATATTAACCGCACACAGGATTTTTACAACACTTGATATTCCGCGTTCTACATCGCTTATGCCACAGTCCCTTGAATCAGACGGATATTTTAATTTTTGGAGGTTCTGTAAACAAAATCCAATCGACATTTTCGAAATTTTCTCAAAAACGCATCTGAATTGTTTCTTCACAGTTTTTGCTTGGATGTAGGAGAGCACGCTTATTAAAATAGCGCCAGTGCAATATTCGCTGAAAGCTTAGTTTCTGAAATGTAAAAGCGAACCATTTATGCCAGTACTTTGACTATGGCATTAGAGATAGTCTCGGCTCAATCCATAATTACAACAAAGGGGCTTCGGTTCGCGTCGCACAATGCCAAACAGTTTTTCGAATTGGAAACGCGTTTGCTGGTTGACATACTATAATAAAATTATGTAAGTTACAAAATATGAGAAGGTATGTCCTGTTGCAGCACCAATTTTAAAAGTCAAAACGACTGATAGTAACTCTAGAGAGGTTCTAGAAAAATTTAATTTGCCCGTTCTGTAACATGTGTCTCTAACTATATCCATTTAGCTGAATAATGTGGAAATATCAAAATTATTCTAAATTTGCCGGCTGTATAAGGTGGCATTCCTTCGAGAGCTTTTCAATGAAATGGTAAATTAAGTGCATAAGTAGAAATACAAAGAAATTAGGTAGACATTTCAGAATTGAATCGAATACAACCGCCTTGAAGGTTGTGTAGTTTTACTTTCTACCAATAGGTCTTTTTTTATGGTTTGACAAACATATGGTACAAAATCTTGAATTAAACACTTCTTGTTTTTTATCTGTAATAGGAGGGCTCGGTATATAAACACACAACACATGAGAGCACAATGTTATAATACAGAGAGATCCTCTGATAAAATTGGGAGCATGAGCGCCCCAGAGATGTAATTTCGTGAACCTATTATTCAAATATAAACAATGGGAGTGGCCACTAGAGGTAGCATGGGAATGTACAGTGGTGTATTTATTGCGAATTAAGGGCCCTTAAACTGCGAAGGTCACAGAGAGGATGAGCAGATGATAGCGATAATGCTTATGAGTCCAAAGTTGGACAATGGAATGTGAAACAGGTAAAACGGGAAAATTCCGAGTAAACCTGCCGACAGCTCTGATAACACCACAAATTTTACATGGATTGGCCAGGGATCGAACCCGGGCCCCAGCTTAGAATATGAATGTGCAAGCCATAACATCACGGGCGCTTCATGAAATATAGTAGAGGAATGAGAGAAAGATAAATAATGACACTAGGGTCTGCTCGTACATGGGTTTTTAAAACCTGGGGATGTCCATGCGAATTAGAGGCCACAAAGTAATTTGCACTAGACAAGCTTTACTTACACCATCAACAAGGCATCTTAACGCTGCTGGATAAAATTAGCAGATTGACTCCCCACGTACTCACGGCATCTCGAACACTCCCACTTGACACTATATTTATCACTAAGTCGACGCTAAAAGAGGCTCTGAACTCGGCATTGAAATAAGGAAGTACATAACTAAACAAAACTGCACTATGAGTAGCAATAATCCCATGGATCGATACCTTAACTAGTGGTGATAAAACAGCACACACATTCTCGAAATTAGTAAGAGCCATGCAATTCTCTTTATACTAGTTATGTAATACACATTTTTAATAAATTATAAAAATGAATGAATGTTTAATCATTTCAAATTTAAGGTATTCCTTTTTCTATACATGAAGCACTTGGGACATTTCAAAATAGAAAAATAGCTCCAACGTTTTTGATTCAATTTTATTGTTCGATAGTATGCAGGCCATTCATGCAAATGGTGCAGGTCTCATTTTCGTTGAAAACCCTGATTTTTCGTTGCAATAAGTCAATACTTTTTCTACATTCAAATTTCTATCAAGCATAATTTATATTTGTATTATATCCATCAACTTTCAGTTTTGTTGAAAATCAGGTTGATATCAAAGATAAGGTTTTCTGGGAGAGAGCATCTTTCCAATGTTCCCAGTACACTGAGGGAAATGTAAAAACTCTTGTTAAGAACTTGTCGCTCCATTTGAATGAAGCGCGCTACGCGCACAGTGTTGTCGACTTGTGTCCCGATCCCCTAAAAAGTGCTCGAACATCTGTTTTCCGGCTAATGGCTAGTTATTTTGCAGAGTTTTTACGTTTACAACAGTTAAAAATTAATTCCAGGAAGTACATTATACTAAAAATACTACAAATATATAACAATTATGTATTATAATTTTTTGATTACAACAATATACTGTCAATTGCAGTAAATCAGTAATTGACAGTCATACAAATTTCTGAACAATAAACTTTGTAATGTATTGTAACCATATGAATACATATTTTCAAGTAAAAAATGATATCAAAAATATGTCAAACAAAAGGAAATGGAATTTCTTTTTGTTTGACTCATTTTGATACACGACTGATTTTGGAAACGACTGATTTTGCAAACAAATCATCAGACAATAAACACCCAGTTGGTGAATATGTAAAACATGCAATGGAAAACAGTCACTGAACTGGCGTGGATGAACATGTGAATGTATTTAAAATACGTATTCCACATACAAGTATTTAAATAATGCCCAACCCAGCTCATTACAAATTGTACATTTGGTGCCAGAAATAAATATTTTAACGCAAATATCAACAAAAATTTGACAATTATAACTGTTTTTGATACAGGTAAATTATGTCCCAACAATAAGAAGGAATTCACAAAAAAGAGCTTCCGAGTCATTGCAGCATCCAATCTGATATTCCCTGAAATTTAGCAGTATTTTAACTAGTTTTTAAATAATTTATAAAAGATTAATGTATAAATGTGTGACAAAAGGTCGAATGTAAGAAACGAACAATGATTTATGAAATATATAAATTTCACCATACCAAGCATCCCAATGTCGGGTATTACGACATTGAAGCGCAGTAAATTCGGACCGGGTATTATTTTTTGCCTCCAAATTAACCCATATTCTCACATTTTCAAAAATTTGAACATGACCTTATTTGAAGAACTATTCTCGATAAATAGTTCATTAAGAAACGGCATTGAATTTTTGCAATTATAATTGTAGGAAGACGCCGAAGACGAAGTTTAATGAACTGGGAACGGTCTATTATGTTTCACGTGATAAATACACATATTTTCATACAAATATCAACATAACCTTATTTGTTTTTTACGAACTCATTTCTTTAAGAAAAAATGTATCTTCACAATTTTGTTGTGTAGGAAGAGGCCGAATTATTTTTTAATTTTTTTTTTTAATTTCGCAAAATCAGGCATTTCAACGAACATGAGAACTGCACCACTTTCTTAAGCGTCCTTTGTGCTATCTAAGGTTTCAGTTTAATAAAAAATGTGCGTTTTTTAAGAAAAAGTGGTTTACAGAAAATAAATATTGACACAAATTTCTCAAAAATGCTAATTTTTTTTAAAAAAATCGAGCATGACGTTATTTAAAGATCTGATTTTCATGAACACATTTCGTTAAGAAACAAATTTACCTTAATAACTGTAGTTGTAGGAAGACGCCGTAACAATTTTGAATTTTTTCAATTTTCAAAAAATCAGATTAACCCACAACATGAGACTTTCACCATTTTCTAAAACGTTCTGCAGACTATCCAACAAAAAATGTAATCAAAATTTATGGAACCGTTTTTGAAGAAAAAAAGTGTTTATACAAAATTAAAAAATGCCTATAATTCACGCAATATTACGCGAAAAATACTAAATTTCGAAAAATTGTACATTACCTTATTTCAATATCTTTAAGGAACAGATTTTCAGAAGGGAAAAAAACATCTCTATTTTTAATTTTTTAGTTGTAGGATGTCCCCGAAAAATTCGACTTTTTTTCAATTTTCGAAAAATAAGGGTTTTCAACAAACATGAGACCTACGCTATTCTTATAAACGTCCTTTAGACTATCCAACAACAAAATTTAATCAAAATCATTGGCGCCATTTTTTATGAAAATTTTGAAAATGTACTAGGGACTTTATTTAAATAACCCCCAAAAATATAATATCAATTTCAAATTCAAGGGGCCGCGATGTCAGCCAGATCGACTGGGGAATATCACGTTTGGAAAAAAATCGACTGAAATGTTTAGCCGCTAGCGTTGTTCACAGATGGACAGACTAACGTTTTGCCGTCAATCGAGTTTTCTGTATCAAGGACACACAAAACATGGATTCACCTCGTTTTAGAGGATTTTTTCCCAAATTTATTGGAAACTGGATTTATTCACATTTTCGTTACCAGGGCTCTGTAATAAGAATTTTTTTGCCGAAAATTCGTCGTTTTTTCGCGCATCATTATAAAACGTTCTCTTCTTAAGAGCGAGAAAGTAAAATTAATCTCTAGAATGTAACATTGTAGTCTCGAATATAATGAGTTACATCCCATTAACAAAAGAAAAATATTTACGATTACAGTACAGTTATATTACAGTACACGTTGAATCTGTCACCAGTCATTTGTTTTAACTGGCAACCCACTTGATGTTTACGTATTACATGCTGGGAAGGCCGGAGAAGGAATTTCGTTACAAAAAAAGGAAGGGGGGTGACGTACGTGAAATAGTTCCACTTATTTGAAAATTTTATTCTAATCAATTAGTAATATTGGCCTAACTTTTGAAGGGTACTATTAAACGTAGATGTAAATTTATTTGACTCTTTCATTGAAATTATGGATTTATTGGTTTTTATAAACAAGGTTTCAAGCACAAGCTTCTAATTCTTCCGCGGTTCTGTAGCCAATATTGTAGAATTTTCAAAATTAATTTTATAATTTGTAGAAATTCTGTGTTCAAAGATGGAGTACTGCTTTTCATTAATTTTATTATGTTTTTCATCAATGATACGTACATGTTCACCTATTCTTTCCTTCATTTTTCTTTTTGTCTGACCAATAAAAGAACTATCACAATGATAGCAATCAATCTTACATACATTTTGTTGCTCTACTTTACAAATCTTGTCTTTTAAGTTTTTTATGATGTTTTGTTCATTTATTGCTCTACTGAAAATAAGAATGTTGTACTTTTCTTTGAATTTGTTCAACTCTTTGTCAATGGAAGAAACATAAGGCAAACACAGCTTGTTTTTTCTTCATTAGATAAGTTATTCTGTGAATTATTAATCTTAATCTTATGAATTTGTAACCGTTGGTTAATAGTTTTAGGAATAAATTGCAACGGGTAGTTGTTTTTAGAATAAAACCTTTTTCGGATAAATTAATCATCTTATCAACTTAACTATAAATCACACCTTTGTTTATTGAATAACAGTGTATTCATAGATAATTAAGACAAATGTCTGCACATACTGGTATCATACCTGTATGTCTGAATGTTTTTACTCGTTCTAATTAATTTCAAATCTACAACGTTTAAACATGTTTAGTTCAAGCTCCAGTGTAAATATAATTTGCGAATTATATGAATTAAATTGTTCAAGTGTATGAGAAATCTCACATTCGTTAACAACCATTTGAGTATCATCAACATAGCGTGAATAAAATTTTACGTCAAAACCTTGAAAAACTGTGTTTTCCAATTCTCTTATTGCTATTTCCGCACAAACACTACTAATACAACCTCCAACAGGTAATCCTGGTTTTTGATGGTAGAATTTGTTGTTAAACTGAAATGCGTTATTTTCTAATATGAACTTAGTAGCAAGTAATAATTCTTTATTCGGTATGTTAGAATCGACTTGGCCTTTTCTAATTTTCTTTTCCATGGACTCATATATAAGTTTATGGGGTATTGGTGGGTACATAGAACTAATATCAAGGGAAATAAGTCTATCAGTTTGAGACAGCGATAGGCGAAGATATGCTTTCTTTTAAAATTATCTATTTTAGTACATATTCGTAATCATGTTCTAATCAATTTTTAATTCTAAAATTACGATATTTGCTGAAGGCAGAAATCGAGGAACTGACTGATGATATGACTGGTCTCACTGGATATCCATTCTTATGTACGTTTATAAATTCATGGGCCCGAGATCCTGAAGCAGTAGTGGGATAAATGCGAAAAAACAGATCTTGTAAAGTCTTCATTATCTTATTAGAATTATCTTCGCATATTTCTACATAATTGGTATCAGACTCAAAACAACTTTCTACCTTGGACACGTAGTCTGCCTTTTATATGACGGCTATTGAACCACCCTTACGTGAAGTAATGTAGTTCATATATTTTTGCATGTATGGGGAGTGGAGGATGCAAGGATGAGACAGGAAAATTTCTATATGGTCCGTGGTCCGTTTGTTAAGGTAATTTTTCGGCTTTCGCCTGGTTTTCATCGGAGAAACCACGAAAACCTATCAATCTGAGCGGCCGGACGCAACAATTCTCCTCAAAGAGAAGAGACTGAATTCGATCTAGCTATCTAGTTAGTGTGGAAAACCCGCCATCATCGGGACTCAAACAATAGGATCTCCTCGTTGAACAAGGACGAACAGGATTTTCATGAAACAAATTGCATGATCCATCGGCATCATATGTTAAGTTGAGATAACTCCTTGGACATTTTTAAACTTTGATAATGGAAGATGCACCTGCGAAAAAACCGTAGTAAAAAAAGAAAGTTCAACAACAGTGGCTAAAAAAACCGCAATAGACGAAATAGTTCCCTAATTAATTTTGGATGAGCTGAAATTAACACGTGCCTACCACTTCAAAATCATTACCTCACAAGAGAGAGTCATCATGGCGAGTTAATAGCAATGATTCATAGTGGGCAATCACGGTGAGTTATGTTTTAGATTTTTTATTACAATTTAAAGGTTTAGTATTTTATATATACAATAATTAGGTTATTATAAAAAAATAGTCAACAATTTTTCTTCATTAATTTCTTGTATAGTTTTCCCATTTACGAATTTTTCATATATATTTCAAACTCCTCTCATAGGCCAAGCGGCGAATTATATAATAATGTCTTTTGAGCTGTAGGATTAATAGCAAGCTATAAACATATGTTATAATACGATTATTTTATGTCTACCATCTTTTCGATTTAGTCTTTTTTGTGTACGCTTGGACTTTTTGCTTCCCACAAGCTTCGGCATAACGAGTAGCAAAAGAATGCACTGGATGTAAGCAAGTGTAACTGATATGCAAGCGAAACGATGTTCCAGAATACAAGAAATTAAGAGCGGTAAAACTTTTGAATTAAAACCCTATCAATTCAAATGTTTTATACTACATTACTATTACTTTTTCTAATCATGTCACACAATATACAGAGTATCCTGAGACACAGGCATAATCAATTTTACTGATAACTGTTTTTGCACTAATAGACAAACAAATTCGCATTGGACTGACTAATTCTCAGTAATTTGTACAGAACATAAAGGTGACGATGAGGGTTAGATATATACTCACCAGAAGCTGCGCCATGTGGAAAATCCAGCGCCTTTCAGAGGTAGACTTACAGCTAAGCCTTCTGGGAAATTCTGGATACCAATGCCAATCGCAAGATTCCTGTGAAAAAGGAATGAACTGATTAATTTCTGATTGAATAACAAATATTTTCACAATGATATATTTTTATAATATTCCTACAATATCACGCATATTTCAATTTGACACTCCGGACCATTTAGTTGTTCTTGAATAAAACTGACAATAACTCTTCGATGCTTAAGATTGATATGTGGAATTTACCAAATTTTTAGCGTTGTTAGATTTATACGACGATAACATTTAAAGAAAATTTGGAGCCCTTTTTAAGAAAATAACTGTATAAAAACTTTCTATATTTAATGCAAGATTGCGAAGAAATTACTCTTATTTTCGAAAAATTGC
Source organism: Gryllus bimaculatus (assembly GCA_017312745.1). Classification (NCBI taxonomy): domain Eukaryota; kingdom Metazoa; phylum Arthropoda; class Insecta; order Orthoptera; family Gryllidae; genus Gryllus; species Gryllus bimaculatus. The sequence goes on from BOPP01000034.1 coordinate 5,329,905, forward strand.
TTTCAACACAACATTAAAATACTAATAAAAATTAATGTAATAGGATTACATATTTTACAGTATTAGTACGAGTATTATGCGTTATGTTTAGAAAATATATTTCATGGGTATTTGTGGATCAAATTACAAGTTTCCAGTGGTCAAAACATCACCCTTATTATTATTATTATTATTATTATTATTATTATTATTATTATTATTATTATTATTATTATTACTTTTTCCATAATGCTATGCTAACGTTTCGTCGAGCATCGTGGGCCTCTTCAGAGCTCTCTTTTATTCTACTGGTTGAAGAAACTTTCAACATGAACATGAAATATTGTATATCTACGTGGTAGAACTGACATTTTTTAAATATAACTGAAACTAGAGTTGTGTACAGTACACTACACACGAAAATATCATTAACATAAAGAAAATACGAAATCATTATTTCGACATCCTAATATGAGAATGTAATAAATTGTCAACGAGAGCCACACTACACTAAAAAGAGCCGCATTTATCCACCGTTGATGTAATGAATAATGTTAACAAACAAAAGTAAAACTCTGTTTGCTATTGGAAAATTAAAAAGAGCACGCATGGCTTACAATAGAGATTCGCTTTGTATCTGCCTATTACCTTGTTACGTTTTGATAGTAATTTGCCTATTTTTACCTTTTATTTTTATGACCATTATTTTCCTTATCGAATGCTTAACACAAATTATAAATGGATGAAAAAAATTGGTACTCTCGCAAATATACGGATGAACCATTTCAATATGAACAAATAACTAAATACGCTGCTGTGTACGACCGACTAAACCCGCTGAATCGTGGGCGAACGAAGAAGCAGAGGTTACGGAAGGTAACCTCAGTCATCACTGCTGTAATTATCGTACAGACCGTGATGTAGTACGAATCTAAAATTGCAAATAGATGACCAATGGAAGATCCGCTTAAATAATGGCCCAGATCTCCCTTTCGTTGAAATCGCCGTTTTTTCGAAAATCGCTAGAGTTAAAAACATTTCGACGTCTTCCTACAACTACAATATTGAAGATGGAGATTTTTTCCCTAATGAAATCTGTTATTCAAAGGCAGATCTGATCAAAGACAGGGAATGCAAATTTTGTAGGAAAAATAAATACGTTTTGTGCATTTTTATGTGAAATACGTATTGGCAATTTTAAAATAATTATTTCCTAAACATGACTCCAAGTTTTTCTTTAACTTTTCTCCTTTGTGTATCACCAGGCCGTATAAAAAACGTACTGGCCCCACTTTCGGGGAATTCTGCATTTTTCGAAAATTGCAAAAAAATTAACATAGGAAAGGTACAATAATGAAGATGGAGATTTTGGTCATAAATGAAATCTGTTCTAAAAAATGAGATCTTTGAAAAGTTACAAGTATGTTTATCGAAAAACTAGTGGTTTTGCGTTATTTCTGCTTAAAGTTAATGCACTTTATTAAAATAATATGCTCTCAAGAAAGTCTACAATTTTTTTCATTGTTTTCCGTGGATATAACAAAAGGACTCTTAAAAATGGGTCAGGTCTAAGGTTTGTGGAACTCTGAACTTTCGAAAATTGCAAAAGTTAGATATAATGCGAGGAAGAGTGTGCTGTTCTGGAACCATTAGTTTAAAATTTAATTTTTATTGAAGCGTCGTCTAACTTTGCTTTCAACAGCGCATTGAAAGCTTTCTGAGCTAGTTTCTGGATTGAAGTGGAGGAGCGAGTGAGTGGGCTTTGTCAAAATAACATACTGAAGGGGAGAGCTTTATTAGTCATTATAATTATAACACACGACGAAGAGCATCGCATTCATCACAAGTACCGACTATCAGTAGCCGCCGACAAAAAATCGACATTTAATAAATGTTCAACAGATTGATAGATTACCCTTCTTGATAAGGATTTTGTCCAGTTTCCCTTGATCCATTGAACAATAGCTCAGATAGTCCCTTGATTTACCATCCTATCTCCACCACCCCTTTACTATAACAATCAAACAGGAAAGAAGGAAACGATATTCTGCGATGATCCCTGATATGACAGGTTTCGGCGTCAGTACGAAATAAGGCAAACATCAGCTGGAGGGGAAATACATTCACTGCTCTCCTACCCTGTGCCGCAGTGCTTACATCGACAGCTATACTAAAAACATTAGATCACGCATATATCGATTTTCATATAGGTTAACTCATGACTGTTTTAATAAATGGCAAGCATGGCGAAACGCGATCGTGAATCTCAGCAAGTTTTCTCGATGTAATATCCACTGTAGCAACGGTCACGGAGAGCCAAGCACTTTTCAACGTTCAGTCATCTATGACAGTTAAGTCAACGTACAGTCATTTACGACAGGGGCAGATGCAACCTTCAACACTTCTGCCTCGCTTTACAAGGAATCATCGCGATAGGTACAGATCGTTTCAAGTCGTGTGACACCTGGTCCACGCAACAGTACTAGTAGATTTCCCCTGCTACCCGGCACGGTTCATTGTCAATCGTCCCTATTGGAAACATCGTTCCATTAGCCTAAAAAAGTAGCATTATTTTTTACATGCATTCATTGCACCGAATCCGTTCTTTTGCTTGTTATATTGACAATCGAAGTGACGGGAAAGTTAGTCATAACTTCCTGGCAAAGCGCATTTGTTGCATGCATGTATGCAACAACCATAGGACATGACATTGAAAAAATGGAATTTCAATACTTTAGTCCCAATCCAAGAAAAATGGTTTTGGAACTTAACACATCAGAATTTTGTGATTTTAACTTTCCACAAATTCCTAACCATAAGAAAAAAGATATAGTCAATTAATTTATCAACAATAGTCTATATAAAGGATTATAGAATATATTAAAATCGATTGGCACTTGATTGTATCAATCCCCTTCACTAATATACCATGATACAGTACAATTTTTATAAGCCTAAAAAACACTTTTTACCATTCAATATAAGCACATATGCAGGGGTGTAACTGATACATTAATATTAGAATCGAAATAAATTAAAAAAATGTGAATGTGTTGAAAATATTAATGTATTGTAAAGTATTGGGAACGCGAAAGTGCTGGAAAAAAATTTGGAGTAGATACCATCTTTACGAAACATTACCAGCCCCATGGTTTAAAAAGTTAATTTCAAATGGTTATGAGGTAGCAAAAACGTTTTTTGCGTCCACGACTAGCCCAGAATATGGCGGAAGAATTTTTGAATTTTAAGAAATTAGGGATGTTTTTATCTTTTGTTCTAGGTAAAGACCAAATTCGGGATTTTGAAAAGTGTCTCTATTTGCTTGTTTCGATGGTGTAAACATTTCTGATGGTAAGTCGGATAGATAGCTTTACCAAACCTATTTTAAAATGTTAATCTCAGGAGTGTTGGAAACTTTTGAATTTTGAGAAATTGGGAAATTGCGCGCGAGAGAGAGAGAGAGAAAGAGAGAGAGAGAAAGAGAAAAGAGAGAGAGAGAAAGAGAAGAGAGAGAAAAAGAGAGAGAAAGAGAGAGAAAGAGAGAAAAAGAGAGAGAGAGAAAGAGAGAGAGAAAGAGAGAGAGAAAGAGAGAGAGAAAAAGAGAGAGAAAGTGAGAGAGAAAGTGAGAGAGAAAGAGAGAGAGAAAAAGAGAGAGAAAGTGAGAGAGAAAGAGAGAGAAAGTGAGAGAGAAAGAGAAAGTGAGAGAGAAAGAGAAAGTGAGAGAGAAAGAGAGAGAAAGAGAGAGAGAAAGAGAGAGAGAAAGAGAGAGAAAGAGAGAGAAAAAAGAGAGAAAGAGAGAAAAAAGAGAGAAAGAGAGAGAGAGAAAGAGAGAAAGAGAGAGAAAAAGAGAGAGAAAGTGAGAGAGAAAGAGAGAGAAAAAGAGAGAGAAAGTGAGAGAGAAAGAGAGAGAGAGAAAGTGAGAGAGAAAGAGAGAGAAAGTGAGAGAGAAAGAGAGAGAAA
>BOPP01000034.1:5342610-5364045 GCA_017312745.1 Gryllus bimaculatus
ATAATAATAATAATAATAATAATAATAATAATAATAATAATAATAATAATAATGCCGATCCGATGGTCAAGATCGCTAAGGCAGTTGTACCGTAGCGGTCTCGAATGAGAAGATCGCAGGTTCAAGTCCCGCCTCGGGCATGGTTTTGTTGTGTGTGTGTATGTTTGTGTCTATTTCATCATCATAATTTCATTCCATCCCCCAGGGATATAAAAATGTAGTAAGCATTGAAATGCTGGTTCTCTCTGTAGAAAGGTAACGTGCACCTACTACAACTATCAAGTCTGAGTCCCAGGGGATGCAGGTATTGCGTGGCCTAATGATGGCCGATTCCCGAAACTAAAAACAACAAAACAAATAATAATAACAATAATAATAATAACCATAATAAAAACAATAATGAGCACTTGATTTTGCAATGTCTTCTTTCTTCATACTCTTTCCATAAAACTTCCAACTACATATGACGTCTAATTTCCTCTTCGTAAATCTTCTCATTAATAATTATTTCCAATCTCTTTTAACGTAAATTTAATTTGCTCATTAGTAAACCAATGTATTGCACTATGCATTGGAAATACACACAGACCAGTCTCATTAATGTGACCACCCGTCGAAATCCTGAATAACCCTTTTCGCAGCGCTGATCGCTGCCAGACGTGCAGGAAGAGAGTCGATTAGGTTCTGGATGGTATCGACAGGGAGATGGAGCTATGCCGACTCCAGTGCCTTAGCCAGCTGCGCGAAGTTACTCGGTTGCGGATTCAAGACGCGAACAGCCCGTTCGAGATAGTCCCACAGATTCTCAATTGGGTTTAAATCGGGGGATTTTGGTGGCGAGAGGAGTAATGTAAACTCAAACCGATGCGAGCACACACACACTGCAATCTGTGTGACACGTTGCATTGCCCTTCTGGTAGATGACGTCTTGAGGAAAAACGATTTTCATATGGGATTAATTCCCAAAGATGGCTGCATACTTCCGTTCTACATCCACTGTGCCTTCCAAAAAGACGAGATCACCCAGGGAATACCACGAAGACATTCCCCACACCATCACGCTCCCTTCTCCGGCCTGCCCCCGTTCAGCGATTGTTGCAGAGTGTTTTCGTTCAGACGTTTCACGACGTATCTCCATCATCCATGGAGCAGAAAAAGAGAACCATCCGTCGCCACTCAGTGGACTTCCAGGTGAGAAAATTCCAGCCTTCCTCGCAGATGAACAGTAATCAGCATGGGTGTATGAACCAGGCACCTGAAGTTCTATCCACATGTACACATCTCCGTAGTCGTCATCCCCTATATAAATGGCCCATGGCGCATCACAGTTGTCTCTGTGCCGGTTTTGTAAATCACCATTTTGCCATGCACGGTAACCACGGCGGCATGCGAACACTTTACAAACTTAGCCGATGCGGAAATGCTTCCGCCCTTGACCCGAAATCAAATGATCATGCCCTTTTGGACGTTCGATAAATTGCTTCGTCTGTGCATTACGCGAATTACTGCACTGTTTTCCGCTCAGTGAAAATTCTGCAGCACCGCTGACCAGAAGTTTCTAGGGTTCGTGTTCCATCGGAGATGAATTTTATAACACTAGGTATAAGTTTTGTCTAATTCAACCACTGGAGGAGAAATCCAGTGGCCGGCTGCTCTTATCGATAGTTATTCCGATCAATACCAGGCGAATGTCGGATCAGTACCTAAACAAACAAGTCACGGACCACACACGATATGACCTTCCCGATCGTTATCTCCTTAATTCCCCATACACACACTTACATGCCCTACCCAACCACGCATGCAGAGAAATTAGAGTTCGTCTCGATTGGGAGTGGCGCTGGAGACACTTAGAGGCCGAAACTCAACAAGCCGTCGTGTAAGTCAGCATTGGATTTCCGGTTTAACGTGGGAGGAACATTACCACTGCTGCGATATCATACCTTAATGATCTTAAGAGCTTAATGATCACAGTGACGCGCCCGGATATAATAAATCGACTGTTGCTGAAATTGCATTTTGCTGTTTGATATTGATATTGATTTTTATTTTACCACGTTATACATTTTGTGATCTAAGGTACAATCATTAAATAACTATTCAAAAAATTCATCATTCGATAACGATCGATATTTTATTAGATTCTGTTCATTTCATTCTATAAATATTTTGTTAACAACTGTCTAATGAAGTAACTACCCTGCTTGACACTGCCTTCCACTCATTCCTGCCGTTTTCTATTTTTGACCATAAATTACCGGCAGCAGTTTAAAACTTTTGTCACAGTTTTTTTCTTTTGTTTTTTGGCGCCCAAATATCTTCTTCTGATCATGGGATGCTGTTGTCCTATGTCCATCTGTGCGGGTCCAAGGAAATGACTGCTCCCCATCACCATTTTATTCTTCATATTTTAATATTTGAATCTATTAGTTTACCTTTTTACTATTATCTTCATTTCTTATTCTGCCCCGGAGAGTTAAACCAAGCATTTTTTTTCCTTTTTCGAAATCCTTAAATAAATAGTTAAATAATTGAGGACTGGTTTGAAAAAACGGCTTATGTAGGGTTAAGCCGTTTTTTTCATTTAGAGGCATTTCATTTTCATGAGGCTTTTATGTCCAGGGGTTGGACACAATACTATGAACACCATGCAATGAACATAATAATATGAACTTAATGCACTAAGGTTATTTCAAATGGTTCATATGATTTTAGTGACAGCAGAACTTAACACTCAATTGAGTAATACTGTTTCCACAAAACAGTTCTGGCCCAATGAAATCAGACCAAAAATTGGTGATCGACGAAAAAAATTCCGGAGTTTTGAAACTCGCCATGATAGTTTATATGTCTGCTGCATAACATACTGAAAATCCAGAAGTGTGGAGGGCGAGCCGGGGGCGAAGCGGCCGTTGAGGATGCTTTTTAGACGTTGTTTGCATGTATCTCCATAACATTCAATCCCCCAGAAAAATAAGCCATATACTAAATTAAAGTAGATAAAATTTCTTACAAAAATATTCCCATAAGGTTTTGTTCCAAAATTAACCATTTTAGTGTTATAGGCTTGAAAAATTCTTGTCTTTGTTTACTAAGCCCTTCTCTTATAAAAATGATAAGTTCAAACTGTTAGTTCAATGGATGGATGAAATTCAATTTTTGTTCAACATTTATCAACAATATTCATTTTCATATTTTGCGCAGAAACACAGGAACATTCAACATCTTAACAAATCTTATTTTCAATATAGACTTGAAAGTGGGCATTGGGGTCCGCGATTACCTCGGGTACAAAAACTGATAATCTATAGTTTATTTGATATGGATCGAGTACAAATATTTGATAAAGAATTATGTACACTGCCAACATAAAAATTACATAAAACAATACAAATGGAATAATCAAGTTAACCGTGAACATTGAGGGACAACTAACACTAAGTGTCAGTGACGAACGACACACTTCAAACGACACGAACGTCAATGTTTGGTGAGGGGATCAATGTGAATTGTGGGAACCCCCAACATGCCTAAAATATCTCACGGCTTCAACAGATTTGCAATGAGTTATGTTTTCCTAATCCCGGTTAATCGGGTCATTTGCATAGTTACACTTCACACACACATCAGGGTTTTTAGTATGTTAATGTGTAGGTTCCAACAAACCATTATGCTAAGTTTGAAAACTCTTAAGATTTTCACTCGATTTGTCTACTTTGACTGGGCTATATGGCGGGGACTTCACAAAGCTAACATTCATGGAAGGGCTGCAATTGCGAAACCGTTCATAAATAAGCCAACGCAAAGCTGCAAAAGAAGTGGTGCCACGATCATAAAACTTGCACATTAGATGACTGCAAGAATGTGGTATGGTCCAAAGAATCATCTTCTACATTGTTTTAACAGTTTGAATCATCTTTATAATTTTTTATACAGTATATGTACGGAGAACCCGAAAACAAGAGTACGATCCAGCTTACCTACTTCGTAAAGTCAAGCATGGGGTAGTTCCGTAATGATTCGAGCGGCTATATCATGGAATTCAGCAGTTTCGATTATTACCCTCGTTTGCCGGATTACTACGAATGAATATCCCAACATTCTCAAAAATGTCTCGCATTGTCAAAATATCTAGCATATTGTTGCGCAACACTGCCACATTCACGATAATGCATCTATAACTACAGCAAAAATGTGAAGGCGTGCTTTGCCGAGCATCAGAATATCATCAAACATCTTGCCTGACCATCACAATAGCCATACCTCAACATAATTGAACCGTTATGGAGCGTTTTAGAGGAGAGAGTGAAGTGTAGATTTCACCTCTCAGCATCGTTGAATCAATTAGCGATGATTTAGCATAAGAATGGGAGAATCAATTCAGTCTCCACAGACCCATCCCGCTGTTCTAGAAGTAAATGTTGGCACAACACATTAATAAATAATTGGATAATTAGTTATTCAGACCGCGTCATCTGGTAAGGGCATTAGTCCTGTAAGTGTAGTGCATTTTTTCAACGCGGGATTTGGCGGTGATATAATCCCGCTAGATGGTGAGAACAGGGCCGACCGACGGTCAGATTACGGGGGTTTATCCCCAACCATGTATCTTTCACCAGTGTGGCACCTCCGCAGCCAGGACAAGCTTTAAGCTCCAGACCGGTCTCCCAGCATGTGTGGTAGTGTAGTGCACGAAGGTAGTGTAAACGAAAAGACACTGAAAAGGAAGGAAAGATCGCGCGTGGTCGGTGGCCCGTTTTTTAAGGTCCGGTGTAAGCCTGATACAGATCGAAAAAAAAAACGTGGAAAACCGATCAGAGCAGCCGGCCACTAGAATTCTCCTCTAGACAGCGACTGAACTCGACCTAGACACAGCCACCTATCTAGCTAGAGTAAAAAAATCCTGCCATCGTCGGGACTCGAACCTAGGACCTCTCAGTGAGAGGGATTGCAGAAACATCAGTTGATGTCTTGAGGTGCCTCTCTCGGTACAAAATAATGAGGGACGTGAAAGAATCTTATTCTAAAAAATGTTTTTAATCAAACACAATTATAATTTTCTTATAACTATATGTTTGAAGGATAATTTATTTATTTTGTTTTTTAATTCCTAAGTGTACCTTTGATACATGCGTCATGTGAGGAGTTCAAAAACCAACGCGAGAACACTTTAAATGAAAATGTGGAAAGGTAATAAGGAAGAAGAGCTAAAGATATGTTACTTACATTGATGTATTTACATTAGGAATACACTTCCTTTCAATCTAGTGGTTACACGTTCCGAATTAAATTAAAAAAATAAATATACCACATGTAAGATTACCTACCTATCCAGGAAATATGGTAAAATTACAACTGAAAACTTAAAACATTTGTTCTCGCTGTTTTCGGGATTAAACCGATCTTCCCTCCAACACCTCAATTATTTTCAATTACGCTTCCGGCAAATTTATCTCCAGTGCATTATGCCCAATGAACTGGAACTGACACATTGTATTTTAATTTGTCATTCTCCATCTATCAAACTTGCTCTTTCCTAAAAAAATTTAGCGAAGAAACTGGGAGAAACGTATAAAGTAACCACTAAATTGAACGATAAAAACAGAGTTCCTGATGACTAATTAAGCATCTTACGCAGGGGTACACCAAATATTGACATATGGGATAGGCGATTTAACATTCCTAAGGTATCGTATCTACACACACAATTTTTTTGGAGATTCCTTAAAATTATTGTAAGTTATTTTACTCCACACTTCTTTTAATCTAAAGTATAAGTACACATGGAATTAAAACGGACAAAAAATCAAAATTTCTCAGATCAATTTCGGAAAGTTTATACTTAACACAAACCTGCAAAATAATTTATTCACTGACACATATAATACAACTTCTAAAATAATGACCTAATTAGATTATTTGAGTTTGATCAGTACATTTTATTCTTCATTGTTTTTATATTCCCGTATACGTAAGAGCATACGGGGTATTATAGGTAGTATAGGGAAAGTTAAAAGAAAAAATCTTTAAAATTTGGGTGTACTTTATATGAAGCCCCCAGTCATTTTCAAAATATTCTCAAAAACGGCTCCAATTTTTTTGTTTAAATTTCTTGTAAAAATAGAGTTAAATAGACTTATAAACATTGCATAGGTCCGATTTTCAGATTTGACTCCGAATTTTACAAAATTTCAACCTTTTTCATGCGTCTTCGTTCAACTATAAAATTGAAGATTTTTCATTCAAATAAAATTTGTTCTCCATACACAGTTCTTTCATTAACGCGTACATTATTTTTCGAAAATTTAATAGTTTTCGCACAATATTGCGAGCAATATGTGCAATTATAAAAAAATTACAAATACAAGATGTTCTCAAAAAGGCTCCAAATGTTTTCTTTAAACTTTTGGTGGGTATAATGATCAAAGTACTCTATAAGATGACAAAAACACCATATTGCTCTATTCTTTTGTTTGTATGTTTTCAAAAATTAAAAAATGTAATTTTTTAACTTGTCTCTCACGTTAATATTTATATTAGCGGCAATTTGTTCACATTATTGCATTTACGTATATATGTGCTTTAAATAATGTCAGATAAAGTTTCTAAATAATGTCATATGTCAGCTAAATCTCACCGTTTTCTGACGCTCAAACACCATTTTCTCAAAAACAGCTTCAAATTTTTAGAACGAATAGTGCTAATTGTACTCTTTAATATGACGTAAAGTTTATTTCGGAGTATTTTATTGCCTTTTTCAAAACGTACACAAATGTATTTTTTTTAAACATCTCTCACGCCAATTGCAAATGCCAAACAATTTGAAACAGTACTGTACTTGTGAGTTAAAGTACTTGAAAGGACTTTAAATGAAGATTTTCGAAAACTCAAAAATGTTCTATGAAGAGTTTCAAATTTCTAGAAGAATTTACAGTAGCGTTTCAGCATTTCATTTTCTTACAAACGGCTGCAAATTTTTCAAAGAAAGTTGCAAATTAGAAAGTTTTTTACTGTTACGAATTTTCTGTTTTTCAATATTCATACAATAATATTTCCGTTCTACTATCAGGAAATCGAAAAAATAACAAAATTTAAAAAATGTAGATTGGGTGGCGATTGATGGCAGCTCGCAAGAGTATGTGGCAAGTTCGTACAGCTAGCCGAGACGAAAGGAAAAAGAAATAGAAAAGTAATACGGGAAAGTCTGTGCCATTATCTAGCACCGCTAGTTTCAATTCAAATTTCCCTTCTTCCCCTTTCTCTATTTTTGGCGGTTTAACCATGGAACTTAACAGTTAACTATTTAATTTAACTGTACCCGTTTAGGATTGCAAACGGCATCTGAATCGGTTTTTGTTTGCACTGGGTAGTCTCATATAATTAGACGAAATATGAATCAGTACTTTCATTGTTACACGTCATCTTTTATTTCTTGTAATATTTTGTATTTTTCTCAATCTGCAATGTATATCTTATTCTTACTTGTTATTATTTAATGTTGTTAAATTATTCAATATGTACTCTTAATTATTTTTGCCAACGTGTAACCCAGATTTGCCTTGTAATAATGTTATCTGGGTATGGCAATGCATCAAGTCCCGATACGGCACATTTTATGAAAAAATTAAATTAACATGTAAAATTTAAAATAACACTTGGTCTTTGATTGCTCCTTATTTTAAAAGATGGTTGTTGTCAGTGATTCCGTGCGGGTCACCTAATGAGGTCTAGTAAGCAAGTCTGGTTAGTCCCGTATGTATAGTGCATGATTCCCCTCGGGGTGTGGCGTAATCTTCCCCCACAGGATGGTGAGATACAACGCCGACCTACTGTCGGCTAGCGGGGTTTTCCTCAACCACGTATCTCTCATCAGCAGGGCACCGTCCCAGCCGCGACAAGCTCTAAGTTCCCGACTGCTCTTCCGGCATGTGTGGTAGGTGCATGTTGGTTTGCGTGTGTGTAAGGGGTGAGGACAGGATAAGGAAGAGGAAGGAAAGATCGCGTGCTGTACGTAGCCCGTTTATTAGGATACTGCTCCGGCATTCGCCTGGTATTGATCGGAGAAACCACAGAAAACTACGGATCAGAGCAGCCGGACTTGAGAATTCTTCTTCAGACAGCAGCTGAATTCGACCTCACTGACAAGCTTGTGTCGAAAATATTATTATTACGCGTAATCTACTACATTAAACTGAGATATATAACAACCACGAGAGCAGAAGCATTTTCGCATTTCACCATTCTTGGCGAATGGCATAGCCAATAAATCTCTTCCCACAGCTGAACCAATCGTGTTCGATACGTAATCTGATTTTTACAATTTCCTATTTAATTTTATAATTTAACTACCCTTTCGGTTTCAATAAGCACACGCTTTCTCCTTGTTATTTACATTTTAAAAAATGCTAGCTTAATTTTAATTATCACTCATATCATTGACTATTTTTATCGTGCTTAATCCTAACTTAATGAGGTGATATTACGTGGCTTAATGTCACAAGTCATACTAATACCAACGTCTGCAAGATGAATTAACGGAATGTTTAAATAAGGTTTCTTATGTACTCATTATATTAAATGGCACAAATCTCAAACTTTTCCTTTTCAAAAATTCATTCTGGAATATCTGTGTAACGTGCTCAAGGACATAAAGCGACTTCCCATGTTTACGATTCAATATATGATGAACATGAAATATTGAGATGAAAATCGAAGAATATTATATTGAATGTGAATGCTAGAAAGACAATGTATGGAGGCCAAGTTTTATAAATCGAACAGGCACAGACCCAAGAATTTAGAATATTTTCAAAATCAAATTTTAGCTGAATTGCAATTCTTTCTAGATATCTACGTAAAAAGTAAAATCGAATATGTCAGAACACTTGGGAACAAGGTGAATCATCATTCGCCGTCGTTGGGTGAAGAGTATTCAATTGACAAAGTTTGCGTCTTGTGAGTACCAAAAGAGGAAGAAGAAATCAACACACATTTGAAGAAGAAAGGAAGAGATATCACCAGCGTTGAGGACATTTTCCGACACGCGATACGTCATTTCCCGTCAAATTGCGTAGAGCTTCTACAGAAGCAAAAAGCGTTAGACGATATGTCCCGGATCTTTATACAGTGTAGAAACATGCATCGCTTGTAAGAACAATGAAGCTGTCGCACAGGACGCGGGAATGTTGCACTTTTTCCTCTCACTCAACACAGACTTCCTATCTCTGCACCGACACGGAATTTTCAATAAAGGCGGACAAAACGATAAAGTAGGCAATTCGACCAAAATTTTAAAAAAGGTTTTGCAGTATAACATATTTTATTTCTACTTATTTAAATTTGTAGATTGTTTCTTACCTTAGATTCTTAATCATTCATCATTTTTGCTTACTACAGTTCCCACGGTACTAAAAACCATTTTTCAAATTCAACTTTAAAACGTTTAAAGATGTAAATATGCTTGGGCGCTTCAATACAAGTCCTTCGGTCTCCTCCCAAGAGTTCGATGTTGTCATGGGCGCTACTGGCACATACAAATTTCGGGACATGCATGAAAGCGATTTCAATTATAGAACCTTCAACGAATTTTAAGTATAATTTTTTAATTGTTTTACTGAAGATCAAAAGTTCCAAGACGTGGATTAACCTAGTAGTTGGTGAGATGTCCTTCATTGTGACGCGAGGTGTGTGACACACCTCAAAATGTTTGTTTTAAGAGTGATTTTTTTTTATTTCGCCTGAAACCTTCACAGAAGCTTTTCACAAATTTTCGAGTGATACTAACACAATTATTACTCTCATTAAAAATGTCTCTTTTTAGAGAAATCTGAAAATTGAAACATTTTATTTTTCTTAGTTTACTCTAATTAGATCATTTTCAATTATATTTCTCTTGGATGCAATATAAGGGTATAACAAAATTAAAAGAATTGAAAAACAATTATTGCTGTTATTTTTAAACTAACATGCTTTTTTAAAGATTTGTTTTCTCTGAATTTGATTGATATTTGTAAATATAATTATTTGTCGCTTTGTCATGGACGTAAAGGAACATTTAAATATGGTAGGAATTTCAACGAGAAAACATTTAGAAACAACTATCACACTTTCAAACACTATCACAGTAAAACTTGTTAAATTATCTTCATTTTCATAAATAGAATGTCCAGGATGTGACAAATATCTCCGACATAGGAAATTCCTCCCGATCCTGTTCTGATGCACTATCATGGGCACTTTAAGAAAAAACTTTAGTTCTTCATCTCCTGAACCTACTAATTCTTCAGCATCACTACTAACAATATGCACTTTAATTCTATCACTTTCACTGCCATATGAATCCATTTTGGGGAACTGTTACACAAATGAAGACGTGCGATATCACCCCGCCCCAAGTTCTGCATGTCTTTAAAACCACAACATAACTGGAGGAGTTCTGTTTATTGACTTGGAATCTCCTTATCCATGAGACACCTCCTTACAGTAGCACTGTCCTTCCAGGTGAGGAGGTTTGTGTGCACCGATAAAACTGATGGCTATGACAGGAGGTAGCATTGCTGATGAGTTGAAGAATCGATTAACGCTACTAGGGTCACCAGGCCGTTCAAAACTCAGTTGAGACAGACACCCCATCGTCCCCCCCCCCATTTTACCTCATTATTCCCCCATCGGTGGCATTGTCGCAGTTGGCACCCTTTCTTGTGAGGCATGTTTTAAACCAGGCGCTGATCCACGGGGAGGGAACTGAGGGAAATTTCCCCTCCCAAAATGTGTCAGTAACTATTAATTTTAACTTGTCACGAAATTGTCAAGCAAAAATATTTTCCTATGAACAATAAAACGAATAAAATTGTATCGCAATTGAGTTGAGTTTAGCCTGCGTCATTCTACATAATCTGTAATACGACACATTCCACCAAAACATTTAAATAAAAAAATTTCCCCTCACAAAATTCTTCTCTGGAACCGCCCCTGTTTAACCTTACTACACTTCTATCTTTTCACTGAGGTCATTCTAGACTCCTTGTGTGTTTCGACCCCGATGCTATTAGAATAAATGAAAGTGTAAAAAAAGCAGAAGAAAAATCCTCGCAACCGACTAGGGAGTCATTCATTTCTCTTCTGATTTTCTTACATGTATTTTTTCTTCTCATCTCCTCTTCCTACTACCCCTCTAATTTCTACCCCACTTCGATAATGAGTAGGTAGGTCCTCCTTTCTTAACATCCACCTACCCCACATTCGGTCATCGTTTTCTATATATAATAACAAATAATAAAACATGCCAAGACAAGAATATTCAGAGGTCCAAACATATCAGACCATTTCTTGTCAATCTCTAAAATTAAAATACTTAAAAGATAAAAACAGTACAAAAAATAATGGCTAAATATCATGCAAGATTCATCACCTTAAAGAAGAAAGAGTTTGCACACTATCAGAAACTACTTGAATATCATATTACCTCAAAGCCTAAAGAATTTTTTGCTTAATCTCAAAAATTGAAGATAAAGATTTTTGCGTTAGATTAAGTCCGTTGTAAAAAATCAGCACTTTAAAAACTGCCATGCACTTAAAAAAACGAGTCGAGTTCGCATAATTCATTCTTCAAATTTATGCCATTTACAAACATCGCAAAAACCGCTCAAAATTTTTTACTTAAATGTCCTCGTCGTATGTATCAAGGGACGGTAAACAATATTGCGCTAGTTCTAATTTCGGTGAACTAGGTTTTTTCGAAAATTGCAAAAAGTTAGCATTACAAAATTACAAACCAGAAGATGATATTTTTGCAACAGACAAAGTCTGTTGTAAAAAATTAGCTCTTTAAAAAGATCATGTACAATGTTTTGAAAAAATGAGTAGTTTCACGTAATTTGTGAAATTTTGCAACATCTCAAAATAAATAATTAAATATATAATTTTCTTTAAAACACTCCGATTTTTTCGCTCCTTGTATGTATTAAAAGACATTAAAAAATTATGATGCTAGTCTCATTTTCGGCGGACTCGCCGTATTTTCGAAAATTGCAAAAACTGCGTGTTGGAAAATATTTGAATTGATAAGAAAATTGCTTGTTGGGTCGGAAACATTAATTGTTGAGCCCTGGTAACGAAAAAGTGGATAAATTATGTTTTCTAACACGTGGTGTGGCCAGAATCCATTTTTTGCGGGCACTTGAAAAGGATAAATCGATTGACCGCGAAACTTATGTCTCTAAAATTAATTATTTACGTCAAAAACAGATAAAACTGTGTGTGACGTGTTATGGGGAGAAGTTACATTTATAACTAGAAACAAAACAAGAGGCTATCTCAGCATTTGCTCGAGGATCAAGGAAACTGGTAGAAAACCTGATCGAGATGGGGGCATTGACCCAAAAGCTGAAGTACAATACTTGTTACAGGTTCTTTAGAATTATACAATCCAAATTGTATATAAAATATTAAATGTCATTATTCAAAGTAATATTACTTTCCTTCTCGATGCTCGATATAGTCTCTAATTATATAGAAACAGTTGTGCAGCAGAAAAAAAATTTTACTGGGAACTTTTAAATCGAATTTAATCGTTTAATATCATCTGGCAAGGTGTAGTAAAATAATGTATATGCATTGTTTGTGAACTTTTTGTGGTGATATTTTGAATGAATGCAATCTGTTCTTGAAAGACAAATCTTGAAATAAAGTCCATGTTCATATTTTTCGAAAATTAGTAGTTTTCGTGTAATTTTGCGCGCAATATAGATTATTTTATTTTTTTAAACATTTTTCACACAAAAACGCTCCAATTAATTTTTCCTTAAATTCTCTCCTCATTTGTATCAAGGGATGGTATAAATATAGTGCCAAACCCATTACCGTCGAACTCTCCGTGAATTCTAAAATTGCAAAAAGGTAATATTTCAAAACTACAAAATTGAAGACAGCTTTCAACAAAGACTTCTAAAAATCAGTGCTTTAAAAAGACTACGATTTTTTTTTAAACATGAGTAGTTTTCGCGTAATCTCTGAAATTTATACAATTTCTTCGCATTTTCGAAAATTGTAAAAACTGCGAGTTGGAATTATTAGGCTGAGGCAATTACTATTTTAAGCGTCTGCCCGAGTTCAAACCACCCTGCGCTTCTGTAGTGTAGTTGTATGTCGAGTACGGCGAGTTAACTCGGAAAGACCTGAGTTCGAGGCTAAGTACAGAAAAAATGGCTGTTTGAAAACACTTTTGCATGTGTATATAGTAGTATATACACATGGAGCCGTTAGAAGTATGCGAGAAAATATGTGATGTTCTTTGTCAGGATTTCTTCAGTTTGGAAATAAATCCTACATATGGTTTACCGGTAGGGGTGTTCAGAGACGGACAGATGGAGGCACGCACGGAAGGACGGTCAGACGTTTACAGTCAATTGGTTTTTGAATATCTAGGACCCACAAAATGGGGGTTCTGGCTACACCACATGTTAGAGGTTTTCCCCATTAATTTAACAACTGGATTTATCTACTCTTTCGTCACCAGTGCAAGGCAATGCATTTTTGTCTAATGAAAATCAGCTTATTTTCCGCGCATTACCTAACTTTCTATATACCACTTATATTACTCCATATATACGTATGTATTCGGGAATGTAAAATAATTGCAACCTTCAATATTGTACTTGCAGAAAGACGCCGAAAAAATTGAACTACTGCAATTTTTCAAAATTGAGAAAGTTCAATGAACTTGGGAACCACCATTTTTAAGTATTTTGCTCTCTCCAAGGAAGAAAGTAATTTTCATGTAAACTTTGCTTAATGTAAAGGCAATTTTTAAAACATTTTTATTAAAAAAGGTTCCTTTTTTACTTTTCGAATAGAAAAAGCAAGGTTGTAAAATGGCGCAGAGCCCATTTTCAGTGCTCTGTATTATCGAAAAATTGAATAAAACAACAATCCAAAAGTAAATATTGACGAATGGCATTCTTTCCTCAATGCTTCCATAAAATTAGATCTTTAAATAAGGCCACGCAAATGTTTTTGAAAATATGAGTAGTTTACATGTTATTTTTGCTTGAAGTAAAGGCAATTTATTCAGAATTTTGTTCTCAAAAGGGCTTCAATATACCCCATTAAATGTTTACTTCGTATAAAGCAAAAGGCGCTTAAAAACGATAAGAGAGTAATATTCGTTGAATTTTCAAAAATTTCAGAATACAAATAACGCGAGAAAGTATGTGCTGTTTGCCAATTGATTCTTGAAACTTTTTGAGTGCCCTTAGTGATTTCACAACAACTCCTCTGTTTCAGTTGAAATGCGCAGTTACGAATTTTTATGATGAATGTAAATTGGATTTGCTAGGTATTGCTTCTACGTCATAAGTGTCTGGTGTGTTGCATATCTCGCAGGGGTAGGGTTGATGACGACTTGAAAATCACTTGCACCCTAACAAATATACATTTACAAAATAAACATTTGTTCATATTTTGTAGGTATTGAAAGGGTATTTGTTGGTCAATTATTCGCTGGAAAATATTGTGGAATTTTCTTATTTTTAAATGATATTAGTTACCACGATGCCCTAAAAGATAATGGTGGTGGAGGGAAGGGATCATATTTGTGTTTAGATCGATTGTATCTTCCGATTTTCACGGGAACTAATTTGGTGAGAACCATGAGTAATTGAATTAAAGAAGTTTCAAATAGTTTAGAACGTTAATATACTCTGACTTTCAATGAATGCTCATATTACAGGCATTATTCGTCCCACTCCAACCTGAACTGAATCACAGGCTGATGAGGTCGATCCTTTTATAACGCCATTGGTATCCTCTTTCTTAGAGAAATGAAATATTTGGGTGCAGTACATCTGATTTAGGATACCGCTGTAGCACATTCAATAACATTGGCTTAACTGGCTACATACCAGACCCGAGACTTAAATTTCATGAAAGTAGGGTGTGAAGTTGGTGACGTAAATTATGACAATTTAAGGTTTGAGTCGCAAACAAGTTCTAAATTTCTCGAAATGGTTCAATAATACTTTCACAGATGGACGGACAAACAGACAGACAGACGGACGGACGGACGGACGGACGGACGGACTGACTGACTGACTGACGAATACGGACGGATAGATGCGTTTTTTCTGTAAAAAATTCGCCATTTTTCGGCACACGATTAGAATGCTTTCTCTTCTTACAAAGTAAGAAGTAAGTAAAACGTAGAAAACTGATGAAAGTAAACGCTGGATATGTTTTAACAAATACCCCCTCCCCCAGAGATAGTGGCATGCCTCTGATAGAAAGACACTGTCATACAGGTTGACCCTCCCCCTTCTCGGAAAATTCGAATTCCCAATGACACCCACCAACAAAAGACAAACATGCGCTGAACTGTGGAAATTAGCATTTGTTTATTCTTTTCTGATACTGACCATGGTGCAACAGATGCACCGGAGAACAAAAGGATCACGTTTGCAGATGTATGTCACACCTCTGCGCGAAGGCAGGAGGCTACACCTTGCTTTGAGCCAGTATCTGATTTGACTGGATTCTGAACGCTTCAACTGCTATGGGCATTAGTCCCGTACATGCTGTGCATGCATCCTGGGTGATGGAGGTGTTCCTCTCCCGCTGGAACGAGAGATCAGGTGCTAGTCTACACATTGGCTTGCGGGGATTCTCCCACCAGGTATCCACTTAAAGCAAGGCTTCGACCCAGCCGAGAGAAGCTCTAAGCTCCCGACTGGCTTCCCGACAAGTGTGGTATAGTGCATATGTTAAAGGGGAACGAAGGATCACACGCGGTCCGCTCGTTAAGGTACTCCTCCGGTATTCGCCAGGTACTGATGATAGAAACCACAGACAACTACCGAGCACAGCAGCCAGCCGCAAGAATTCTCCTAAAGACAGTAGCTTAATTCCACCTAGCAATTTATCTAGTGTCAAAAATTCCAACATCGTCGGAACTCCAACCCTAGACAACACATGTACAACCTGCGCTGCTACTTCCTGTAGGTTCCAGTACCATTGGCAGGTGGTTGCTGGGTTCATCGCGCGCCGAGCGTTACGACACCTGCCACTCGCACCCCAGCGGTGTCGCTACAGGACCTGCCCGATATCGAGAACGACGGAGTGGGACGGAGTGGGTAGTCTGGCAGCAGGTCATCTTCAGTGAAGAGTCCCGCTTCTGCTTTAGTCGCGACGACCACCGAGTCACATAACCCGCCCCGCCAGTCGGATGCAATTACGTGCAATACAATATCCCATAGTGCCCGTCCACCGATAGTGTTCGTCACGGGCACCGTTGCTTTCATGAAGCCCTGCAGCTGGTTGCTCTATCATTCGTAAACACCCACGCTATTTTAACAAGATCGTTCATCCTCATATTGTTGCCGCCTCCAGAGCGTGCCTTGCAGCTGTGGATAGCCTACCATGGTCAGCCGCATCGCGAAACCCACTCCCCGATCCAGAATTTCTGTAGTGTTACGAAGAGTGCGATTAAAATTCCATTGAGATTTTGTGCTCGGCTCTAATTTAAACACGTTTACCCTAGGGTTTGGGGGACGTTACAAGCTTCCCCTTCCAACGCAATCGACCGTGGCCTTCATTTCACAATCACATGTTATATAAACGTACACCTACACCAGAGAAAGTTGAAGAAATATTCCATTGCAGCCAAACAGATATGTTCATAAAAGAATAATATATAACCATATTCCCGTCGTTTGTGACAGCCCCAAAGTCGCCTGTTGATTAGACCACAGATAAAGTGGGTACTTTCACCACGTAAATCGGTAGACGAATACTCCAATACGCGCTGGCTTTATCACTGGCGTAAATTCCGAATCACAGCAGCCGGCCGCAAGAATTCTCCAAACAGCCACAGAACTAGGCCTAGCTATCTGTCGAAAGTCCTGCCGCCGTCGGGACTCGAGCCCTTGCCCTGTAAAAATCTATTGTATTTTTTTTTAAATCTTGGATTAAAAAAATTGAAAATAAGATAAAAAATCAGGAAATTTCAATTGAGAAACATAGCGACAAACACTGCCTCACTCAGATTTATCTCCAAATCGGCGCTTCCATGCGGAGCTTGGTAATCATTGGCGTAACGTGCGGGGAGACAACACACTGTTTTTTAAAGGAAAATATTAATTCGTATGATACAATATAGTTCAATATAAAATATTCTTCAATTTATATGAGAGGAAGGCAAAAGTCCATGGGATGAGATAGTGCCGTGCCAGCTACAATACGAGAAAGCTTAGTATTTCACGGCAGTGTCTCCGGATAGACTGTTCGTGATGTCTTCGCGGGCTCAGTTCCCCGTAAGGAAAAGCTGCGCGCGTATCACAGCCGCCAAACGAGAAATAAGTGTGGGGCCTCATGAACGTCCGGCACGCCTCCTCCCCTGGATTAGACGTCTATTTTTCTCTGGAGCATTTTAGAAAGTAGGGGTTCGTCTCGGAGCCTGTGTGTGTGTGTGTGTGTGTGTGTGTGTGTGTGTGTGTGTGTGAGAGAGAGAGAGAGAGAGAGAGAGAGAGAGAGAGAGCGTTGAGTGTGAGCGTTGAGTGCGTGCGTGCGTGCGTGAGTGCGTGCGTCGTGTGTGCGCGTGTGTACCTGTGTTTTTTGTTTCGTGCATGATTCAAAGAGGAGGGGAGCGGCAAAGCAAAAATATATTTATTAAACAGTTGCATTATATTGCATTGCTCCTTCCTGTTTCCAACATAATAATCTATTAAAACTAAATTCATTCACATATGCGAGATTATCAGGACGTTCGACTTATATTTCAATCGTAAAAAGAAAGTATTACATCAAAAAGTGTAAACAAAAATCAAGAACAGAACATACCGGTGTAACCTTCATTATGTTCCCCATCAGAAGTCGCTAAAATTCATTCACTGATCCTATAAATTCTGTCTGATCCGCATTAAATAAATAAAATAAAGCAAAATTCGTGATGCATCATTATATTATTATTATTATTATTATTATTATTATTATTATTATTATTATTATTATTATTGGAGGGACAGCATCCCCTTCAAGTTACGCATAGGGAAAGGACTATGCTTAGAGATCAATACTTCGAAAAATTTGGCATGGCTACCCATTTTGATTTCGTCACACTACGTTACTGTTGGTGACATAGTCATATCGCTGAAAGTACAGCGAGACAAATTCATAATACTCTCTGACATCAGACACTATAAATTAAAGATAGATGGAAAGTAAGATGATTTATTCGACAGAAAAGTTAATACGAATTTTTTAATTTGACAAAAGACAGATGAGGGCAATGGCTAAAAATATCAATAAAACCATTATTATTACTAACCATTATCAAACTATTATTATTACTAAAACCATTATTCATTACCAAAGTCGCTTACAAGATGCAATTTCTTCTTCTTTTCTATAGATCGCCTAATGTCGGCATTAGGAAGACGCAGTTGTCCCGCATAAACCCCAAAAATTAGCATTATTAATTCAATATATAATATATATATATAATATATAATATATAACTATATTATATATATATATATATAATATTAATATATAATATATGAATATATAATATATATTCAAGTTACGCAGAATTAGGAGTTCTAAATACGTATTTGCTAGCTTGGTGATATAAACGGGCATTTTTGCGTTCTGATACTCAGCGGTTTACTCCAAGGCAGGATAACATTCAATAGTTAAAAAGCTCTGGAGGGTCTCCTTGTATTCGCGGACGCAGAGTCTGCAGCATCTAACTAGAAATTACGAGGTAACAAAGTTTCCGTCGGATGCATTAGCTCTCGGAAACAACGCTCCTAACTTCGAGATCAAAATTGTTTCTTTTCCATTTCAACCACGGAGTCTTCTCTATACACCTAGCCCAGTTAACTGAAGATAAGATCGCATCACAATATTCTACTTAGAAGTCGTTTATCAGGAAACAACACGTTGCCTTACTTCACAGAAACAAAAACTGCATGCCGACATTGTGCATAACCAGCTCCTCTGAAAAACTCTTACAACAGTATACCAGCAGGTCGATCTCAGTCATAATTCTAAGTATACTGGGGTGTAATAATAATAGTGAGAAAAGAAGCATGGCAATAAAAACATTGGAAAAATAATTGCAGGTTGCTACAAAATCAGGAAAAACTTATGAGCGAAATCTTCGCAATTTAATATCCTCTCGAAAATGAATTACCGCAAATAGTTCGTTGGACGTGAAACCCCACCAAGATTTTAATACCCGAAACAAAGGTAATGTATCAAAATCTTGGTGGGGATATTATCTTAAAGCAAGGTTAGACGAAAATGTGTCTTACTAATTACAAAGATGAGAGGCAGAGGCTGAATCCACTTACACTTTCAAGCAGAGGGGCTGATCCAGAGACAAATTTTGGGAAGGGAAATTAAAAATGTTTTGGTCGAATGTGTCATTACAGATTTTATAAAATGTCGCAGGCAACACTGAGCTCATGCTGCGATACGATATTCGTTTTAATGATTATCCGAAAATATTTTTGCTTGAGAGTTTCGTGAAAAGTTAAAAGCAAAAGTAATAGAAAAAATTAGGGGGGATTTCCCTCATTACCTTTCCCGTGCATTGCTTTTATGCGGAGTATTATTTGAAGATCTGATCGATGGAATAATCCAACTTCTCAATCATAAATTACTAACCAATATGAGTAATTAACTAACAATATATTTATTCACATTTACAGATTACCAAAGGGCATTATTCAAACGCAGAATTGATTAAGAATTTAGCATTGTTTAAAATGCGGACCGCCTTCTCTAAAAAAATATCACAGAACAACCGTGCCAACTTGATTCCTCGTCAAGCTTACTGCGGAAGAGGAAGGAGATTCACAGAACGATTGTTCGAAAATTGTGATCCTCTCTACTCTTGAGAAGTATTCAAAAAAGCAAACTCTTGAACCGGCGGAGGTGGCTCAGGGCAATAATGATGTTACTTCAGTGACTCTGGCCGGTAGGTCCTAGTGTTCGAGTCCCGACGGTGGCAGGATTTTAGATTTTAGACACTGGCTAGATAGCTGGGTCGAGTTCAGCCGCTGTCTGGAGGAGAATTGTAGGGGCCAACTACTCTGATCGGTAGTTTTCTGTGCTTTCCCGGATCAACTCCAGGCGAATTCCGGACCAAACGTAATCATTCCTTCTTCTTCCTTGTCCTACGCACACCTTTTTCGTACATGCATTTACATTACCATAGATAACGGAATACCAGTTGGAAACATAGAGCAGGGTGGAGCCCCGCTGGTGGGAGATACCTGATAGGGGAAAATGCACCAGCCGACATGTCGGCACCGGAGCTCACCATCCAGTGGGGGAAGATCACAGTCATTGGCCGTGATAAAATATGCACTACACTTACAGGATGAATGGCCATAGGCGTTGACGCGCCCGTAAATATGCAATAATCAATCAAAAGCTAACCCTTGGTGCTGCCATTACGAATGAACACAATCTCCTCTAATAAAAATACATTCCAACAAATACTCACCACCAAACGCCAAATTCACAACAAGGTAGTTTACCCTTATGATGAAACATTTCGTATGAGTGTGCAGGTCGTTTAGTACTTTTCTCTCCCACGAGAGGGAACAAAGGGAATGCACGCCTTCACAAAATTCTACTTTGGTTCAAGACCATAATGTTCCCAATCCGCATGCGGATTAAGGCATTGAGTTTGTTGTCACACCCAACGATTCTCTAAAAGAAGTTACACAATTAAATACGTAAATTGTAAACATTAAATTGCTGGCCTATATGATTCCAGATCATGCAGCCTCACATGCTACAGGCACGGTATTAGGAGAAAATATAAAGATACAAAGTTAAAGAGCTTACGTCTAATACATTACTAAGAGGCTTCACAATACTTCTTTTATTGATATCGGGGCCTCACAGTACTAGTAGCCCAAGAGCTACAATGTCTCAATCTGGTCCTGATGCAACGCCGATGACAGAGAAAGAGCACAGGCGAGCGAGATGGAGGGAAAGAGACGGAGACCATGTTGCCACACAAGAGAGGGAATTCTAGGCGGTCACTGACACTGGAGGGACCAGATCCAAGGTTGCCTGCTCGGTTGTTGACCAACTTTGTGCACTCCCTATGCTTCAAGCACTAGTTATGGTCTTAACACAGGTTCGCACTCGAAGAATTTCGCCAAGTCTAGATTCCTAGAAAAAGTCAACAATTAGGGCACAATATACTACCAGTTGGCAAGACAATTTTATTTATTTAAAATATTTACGTCTGAAATTCTCTCATGGAGGAATAGTAACAAAAAGACCAATCACATCAAAATAATAAATCATAATGTTTTGGAGAATATTTTGTAAGTCACTGAAGAACTCCACGTGCATACCAAATTCCTGTAGTTAATGCAAACACTTTACCCATGAAGATAAGTAAATATTTAATATATA
>BOPP01000034.1:5364058-5403341 GCA_017312745.1 Gryllus bimaculatus
TATATATATATATATATATATATATATATTAACCTCTTTAAATACAACCCTACTAACGAACTGTTTATTTAGATGTCAAATTAGTTCTTGTATACTTATCGACGAATTAAGTCAAGGAATTGCGAATCATTACCTAAATCAGTGGTTTCACAAGCTACAAAAAATTCATTTTAAATAAGTTGGTATCAATAATATGCACAACATTATGAACACATGTTGAAAAATGTCGCCTATAAATAATTTAAAAGCTTTGTAAGTTCAAATAACAGACAAAAGCATTTACAATCAAATATAATGTCAATTAATGTAGCAATATTATAAATATTTTTAATACAAATTCAATATCAATTACAGAAATAAATTCTTCATTCTATTCGTAATATCTACAAAATAATCGTATAAAACGTAATATGTTATTTAGATATCATAATATTTTTTATTAAATTGTTAATTGAATTATGAATATAAATTTAGAATGAACAGTAAAATAGGAAATAAGATTCATTCATTTCCGGCAAGTGAATTTTGCTTAAACTTACTTTTTTCAGCATTGTCAATACATAATTCCTCTCAGATATTATTTTATCAGCAATAGTCAACACTAATAAATAATATTCTGGCCTCTAATATCAAATACTTACAAATTAAAACATTTTTTTTTAATTATTCACTCGTCATTTATAACATGCAGAAGACTTATTTTGTGGGTACATTAGTCTTAATAGTAATAATAATAATAATAATAATAATAATAATAATAATAATAATAATTTATTAACATGAAAATCAAATACGCATATTATCACAGAGGGACATTATTAGGGAATTCTATTTCTTTCCTATAAAATATAATAGTTGGGAAATTATATTCTGACAAATGGAATAAGTTTGAGTGCGGGGCCCTAAGGAACCAAAACCAACAGTGCGCGTTAGCATCACATCACTGTGGGCGTCTATAGTCTCTTCTTTGGCACTTCACTATTAATATCACTCGTACAGATAAATGCAATGCGATCTAAAATAAATATAGTGATTAACAATTTAACAGTCAATGTTTTTTAATGCAGTAATATATTTCCAACATGGTGGGCAACACTATTAGTGAATACCGCACCATACACATTATGCACTCAAGGGGGCAATCATTAGATGAATAATAACTGTCGACAGAAAAATATAGCATTCAACTTCACAAATTACACACAATGAAATAACCATTTCAAGAAGGTGCAAACCTATTATTTCCATCTCTTATAACAAATGTAACGTGCGGCATGAAGCCACCAAAATGTGGAATAATAAACTCAAAGTCATAAAACAATACTAAAATTTACTGTTTGTTACTAAAATTTGATATTAGTGTTTTTCCGTTCAATTCATCGAAAGAAATTAAAAAGATACGGATGCATTGATTTAAAACTTCAAAAAGAGCGCATCAATAGCAATAAAAAAGAAACAAACACGTACAACTTCGTAATGCACATATTACATACTACATTGCAGGGGCAAGATTTTTTCTCTTGGTAGTAGCAAAGACCTACAGAACTCCCTTATCCCTTTGCTTTGTCGTCCCGTCCCCGTCTCGTTCCCCTAACCAGTAAACCAAGCTGGCAGGCAAGGTGAGGTCAGACATGAGAGGAATGTCCGGCGCCGCAGGGCTCAAAACAACTCAGCCCCTGCTAAGATTCCATTCTTCCTCCCTTCCCCCTCCGTTCAGAAAAAACGAAGACGAAAGAAGAAAACAAAACCCTACAGCCCACCCGGCCAGTTTCATTCATTCAGACCTCCTACTTGGCGAACAGGGCGGCAGAAAGCGACACTGTCGCACTCTACAAGCGAATAGCCGAACTATATGAAGTAAAACGCGCAAATCTTCGCTGGAGATACAAATTACATTCTCCTAAGCAGCTTCAAACTAAGTAGGTGTTCAGTTCACGGATTATCATATTAAAGGTATTTCAAAGTTAAATCCTAGAATATTCACATTGTGTATCTCTAAACGATATTTAAGACGAAAAATACATTAAACAATATGCCCACCCACAATTCATGCATTTCCTCCAAATAAGAATTGTAGAAATAATTTTTACGATAAAAAATATGTAGTACTTAAACATTTAATTGTTATGAGAGTCATTATATCACACCACCGAGCTAGCATACATAGTTAGCATCAACAAAGACATTAAACAAATGTACCTACGCCTATAGGGTTACAAGCGACCTAGTTGAAAACCACAGGACTTTCTTTATAATGACGTACAGATACGAAGTTCTTATATCGCTACAGTGACCTTGAAATGTGTTAAACGTATATGCACACTGTGTTTTGCAATCGTTTTAATGGAATATAATATTATTTGTTAAATGGTTGGAAGACCTCTTCACTAACCAAAATTTAGGCACAGAAAGAACCAATTTGGTGGTGACTATGGTCTTCCCAAATCTTCCTCCGCTTCCCCTAAATGACGATCATTAGAGATTTGTGTGAAGAGATGTTTCTCTTGAGAGTTTAATTTTGAGGTAACTTCATAAACTCTTGCTTCAAATAATATCCATGGACTGAAGGTGTTTTAATACATTTTCGAGCATTGTATAATGTCTAGAATCTACAGTTAAGGAGTCGTTTGGGATTTCCAAACACCAGGAAACTGATAAGCAGCCATCTTTTAATAAATAATATTGTTGGCAATGAAAACACCTATGATTATTTCACTATAATTAAGGATTCTACACCTGACTCCTTAACTTTAGTGAAAACAGAACGGTCCGTACATATCAATTTTTCAGCCCTAAGTGCTAAATTCTTCATAAAAAACATTTAAATAATTGTTATGACCCCCAATTCCATCTATAAACTTTTAAGTTCCTGCCCCCAGATACACTTATGCATCCCTCAAACCATGTCACTACATCACCATGCCTCACTGAAGAAAACATTTTTTTCCTTCAGTTCTGTTCTTCACTCTTTCTTAAAATGTTTTTGAAAAACTTTATTTCCAATTATCTGTGTCATCACAGAACTCTATAAAACTATTATGACTAACATGATTGTCATTCAACTCCTTTTATCGCTTTGATTAATGAATGGTTTTCGCCTAGCATTTCTACAATTAGTCATTATTTTTCATTATTTAAAACTTAATATTAGAATACCCACTATTCAAAAGATTTTAAATATCAGTTTTGAATTAGTATGTAATTGTGGATACACTGATATTACATTTTAAATAAGTTTTTAGTTTAACAATAATTTTACTACCACTTTTAATAGGATGTTTAGTTACTTTTAGGGCATGTCGTATCACAATAATTTAGTTTAGAATGATCCCTTCTACTTTTCAAAATGTTCACTGATTTTTTTTGTAATACCTGTTAAATTTCTAAACAGTGAATTTTATTGTTTCTATCATTTTCGATATTTGAGACTGACAAACAAGATTTATATGCCCAAATGATTTTGGGCATCTTCTTCATGAGTTTTTTCTTTCATTTCGTGCGCCATTTTATGGATTTTTTGTTATCACATGTACACAAGGAGTGAATGTAAAATACAATAATACTGTCACACCTATATTGTATTACAGATGAAGGAATTACCAGCATTAATATAAACATTACAACAAAGGCATTTATACAGAATTCTCTATACTCATCTACAAAAAGCACTTATACATTGGGTGCAAATACCCTTACTCCCAGAACAGTTTTCATTAATTTCTTTCTTTGATAATCCCATGATGTTATTTTTAATTTCGGGCATCACAGATGAATGAACTCAGTGGGTGAAAAGCTTGCAAATTCCATTTTTTCTTTCTATTTCTCTTTCCGTGTCTTTAACTATTCCTAAATAGTATATCTAAATCTGAAAGAACAATGAACATGTTCTCATGTTATCAGTTCACACATTAACTTTTCATTTTTATGAGAATGAAGAACTTTTTAGACAAATGCAACTATGTATGACACATATTCACAAAATTTTACACAAAAACAAATTTACAAATTGTATTCTACATATTTTATAACAATTCAGAGAATTTGTGTACATTTTTTTTTTACTTTATCTCGTTTTACTTATCAACTAATTTCAAAGAAATTAAACAGCATTGAAAATACACTTTTACCAAAGGGATTAAAGTTTTTATTTCAGTGTAACTAAGCATGTCAATTCAGTTTTCATGACCAAATCACTGATGTTTCTATTTTAATCCTTTATTAACATATTAAGTCAAATAACCTTATAAGATGACCAAGTCTAAGATTTGCTCTTTCCAATATTTGAATTTCATTATTCATAGAATCATTGTATTTAAAAATATTTTTACTCAAACTTAAAGAATCATCATGATCATCATCATCAATGTGCACATGGATGGAGGGGGTGTCCCATAGCTTCTTCCATAATAATAGACATTATTTCCATATGTATGTCAACATCTGATTACCCCCCCCCTCCCCTTTTTCAAACCAGACATGTTGGGAAATTGTTATATATCATTTAGAGAAGAGACACTCTTAGCCATCTGGCAACGTTTTTCAGGGTTCAGTGTAAAATTAATTGTATCATTAAAGATATAATTTCATTATCCCTAAAGTACATGATAGATAATTTCATTATCCCTGTTATTCATTTATATACTAGTAAAATAAGCCATAAGTAAATAAAATATTTTGGTGGAAAAGGGGCCCTAGAAATGTAGTTCCCCCCTTTCTGTTTTAGGCTGAGCACTTCTATTATTATCGTCGTCGTCATCATCATCATTATCATCAGTAAATAGTGAAGGTTAGGTCATGACCTGTTTGTTCCTTTCAACTCCACTATTCTCTTATTCATTAAGGTGTTCCTGGTCTTGCAATCTTTGTTTCGGTTTTCTGTGTTCTTTGCAACCTTTGAGTTTGTACGAGGGTATGTTTCATATATCTATTTGCATTCAGTCTCTTGATGTGTTTCTGCCAATTTCTTTGGTAATCTACTTCCTTAACAATATTCTTTGTTTCCGATCACTTCCTTATGTCGTGGTTTTTGACTGTCTCTTCTTCGATATTTAAAATTGACCTCAAATATCTCATTTACAGCTTCTAGCCTTTGATTGTCCTGTTCTTCAGCACCCATGCTTCACTGCCATATAGTATGACTGGCTAAAATACTGTATTGTAAAGTCTATTTAATTATTTTTTTTAATACTTATTGTAAGGTAGCTTTTTCAACTCCTAAGATCATATTAACAATGGTAATTATCATTGGTTTTTGCAACTTTGAGGCAACTGTAGTAACTACAGCGGAACTTGCATAAAAACACACAAACATCACACATAAAACATCAATGTGCCGAACAGAATTCAAACCCACAACCCATCATGCATGAGGCAGCTATGGCCCTTCAGCGTAAGCGATTACACCTATCCAGGAAAGCAATCTAATTTTTTGTATCAGATGTCATATTTTTGAACTGTCTTTTGATACTTAATATATAAATATAACCAAATTCATTTTTAAAATCTTCTTTTTCTAATGCCAATCTGTTTCCCAAGTATGTTAAATTTGTTACCTAATCAATATTTTTGCCATATACTATTTTTAGTTTTTGTTGTCCTTTGCCTAGAACTGCTACAACTTTTGTCTTTGTTGGTGATATTCTCATTTCTTATTCTTGCAACCTAAAATAACTTAAAAGTTGCTTGTTGGAGTTTATATGGATTCTATTGTTGCCAGACTCACCTCAACATCCGCATACAGTATTGTTTTTATTATTATTATTATTATTTTGTGTTTCATGATTATTCATCTTCAGTGTCTATTTTCTATCTCTTCATCATGTAGTACAGCATGAAGTACACTCACAAAACACTCTGAGGAAGGTCACAGCATGTTTTGTTGAAACATCATCCACTACAACAGAGCCTTAGCTCATCCCCGATAGCCTACAACTACAATTGGATGAGGCCTACAAGGCCGAATGAAGCCTATGCAGTCATGATAATATGCAGACCTAACAGAGTTCTCTGTTCATTGGGATTGCTCATGTCACAGCTCTGTTTATGCCTTGAATCTTTATTTCAAAGTTCTGGGGTACTCTACTGCTCTTAACAAATGGTTATTTATATTCTCTTCTTTGCGAATTTGCCAGAGTTTTTTCCTTAATACATGCTTTCTCAATTTTGTTTGCATTTCTTTAGATAATTTGGTCTATAGTGAAAATTGCATCAATTGTTTCCCTCTCTTTTTTAAAACCATATTGTTCTTCTTTCAATATTCTTTCAACATGCTTCACTAACTTGTTTTCCAAAATACTTGCATATATTTTGTATCTTGTTGCTTGCATTGGGATACCTCTACAATTCTCATATTTCGTTTTTGCATCTGTTTTGTGTAATTCCTTTATCATTCCTACTTGCCATTATGATGGTATTTTTAATTCTGTTCATATTTCATGTAGTCACTTCTTTTCCAATTGTATTCCTCTATATTTTATTAATTCCATGTTTATTCCCTATGGTCCAGGGCTCTTTCTGCTTCTGGGTGGTTTGAGAACTCTTTTCACCTTGTCCATTCTGTCTTTTGTGAGATTCTCAATCATTTTGTGATTTTGTTTGTATCTGATTCAACTGTGTCTGTGTTATGCTCCTCCTCTTCATCCTTGTCAAACCATAGATTAGTAAAATTCACTCCAGTCTTCTTGATATGTATTAGTATGTATGTAGTCTTTGTATTGTTGTAGTATGTATGTATGTATGTATGTAGTACTGTGTATGTATGTAGTACTGTGTATGTATGTAGTTTATTTTGTTTTTCTCTATTTCATTGCAGTTCATAATTTTATTATTTATTCTTTGTTGGTATAATTCTTTAATCCTTTATTCTTCTATTACATGAATCGTCTCTTATTTAATATTTTTTGATTGTAGCTTTCTTGTGTCTATGCACTTCTATGCATTAATAGTTTGCTTCCAATTAGATAGTGGTAATTATCAATTTCAACACCTTTATAAATTCCCATATATTTCACTCAGTCTTGGACCTTCTTTGACAATTATATTGTTTATGATACGCTTTGTACCAATCTCTTCCCAAGAGTACTTATGACTGGCATTGTGTCAAAACCAAGTATTAATTACAATTATGTTGTCATATACATACAAATCTGAGTATTCTTCCTTCCTCGTTCATTGCTTTTTCCCCTTCTGATCCTACACCTCAATGGATAATTTTATTGGCTACCCTGGCTATAAGGTATGCTATTATTAGCAAGACTTCTTTGTTTTATTTAAAGTATCCTATAAATTATTTGTATAATTTGTAGTTCTATTTTTTTAATATCTTCTCCAGCAGATGCATATCCTCTTATTATTGTTGTTGTATATGACGCAATTTCGAGTCTGACTTTTATCTTTTCTAAAATCAATTCATTGTGTAATATATTATTTCTTAGCTCCTTTTTATGAGCATAGCTATTCCAGTTTCCCTGGACCTTTTCTTGCACTGCTGAGCAGATCATTATATAATGTTTCATTTCTGCTTCATCACTTGCCTTCGTTATTGTTTTTGCTATGACACTTTTTCATCCTTGTACAAAACTCACTGATCTCAAATTACTCAATGATTCTAATTATTAAAAAACAAGAAGCTATGAAAATATTGTTTATTCTACTTAAAAACTGAAATAATTAAGTTACATTTTTCTCGCAAGGGATTTCTAAAAGTACAGGTAGTGAGAGAGGCTATGACTATGACTTCACCCCAGCCACTCAGCTGTTTCAATAAAGTCTATCTCTTGAAATGCTAACTTACAACAAATATACTGTGAGCAAGAGCATATAAGCATTATACCTTGTATACATTTTTTGTATCACTGAATAATCACTCGTTTGTATCACTGTACATTCTGCCCATTTTAGAGTTTCACTCCATTATTTGGAACCCTGAACCTGAACAAGAGCATTTACTTGCTACAAAGTGTCAAATGCACAGCACAGAGAGTTTTATCACACCTAGGACAGTTCACATACTAAGAGAGTCTTAAGATTCTTCAATTGTCAAGAGTCTATGAGAGGAGACAAACTCATGGCATTGAAATCTATAAGGTCCTTTAGACATTATACGACAATCCTGAACTTCCAACCTTCTATACCTATGTGAACAACTGACATCTTGGCGATCTCTCAATGAAACTGAAGATCTCAAAATTTTCAATCCTCCAAAGTAAAAACCTCTCTAACAGTCTTCTAACAGGAGTGTCAAACTCTCTAACAGCTGTAATCAAACAGGACTACTTCTCTTGCAAGAAGCCCTACCAACTAACTCTCTCTTAAATTTTAAAAATAGACAAGACTAAATGTTCAAGCAATGAATTTTTCCATTATAATTTATGAATAACATAATAATCTGTATATTCCAAAATCCTAATGAAAACAAATTAATGAAATTGGTTATTTATTTCTTTTCTGATACAGAACGTCAGAATATATAATAATAAATTACAAATATGCTCCTCCTTTGCTATTTCATCATCTTTCATATGAGTAAAAATGGAAATTTTGTGTTATAAGAATCTGTGATTTTATTTCTAAAACTTGTTTATATTTTGTAAAACTACAAATGATCTTATAACCTAAAAGAATAATAAAATATAAATCTAACAAACACTTTTCTGAAACTTTGTTTACAATCTTTGTGAAATAGTTTCCTTTCAATACTTTATATGTGCTATCATTTGAGTTATTTTGTTGTATGCTATATATTAATTCTAGAGAAACATTAAAGAGAGTGAATGAAGTAAACCACCATTTAAAGGGGTGGTAAGAAGAGGGTGGGGCATTCCTGTTCTAACCAAATGAATTGCAAGTGGTTCCAAATTGTAATTACTTTGTCAGCAAGGAACTGTTGTCATTTCTTAGTCATCTATAAAATAGACATTAAATTGCAACTGAAATTGCAACTAGCCGTATTCAGCTGGCAAGGATAATTTCACACAAGCTTGCCTATCTTACTTTGAAGGAAACTCTCAACCTTTGAAGGATTGTACCAAAATAAAAGATCTAAACTACCTGCAGTAACAAAAGTCATTATATTAAACACACAGAACTGAATGTTGACCAATATACTACATTATAAATGCACAAAATCAGATTTTAAATGCATTGTCTTCTATCATTTAAATACTATAACTGCAACACTATTGAAACGTTATGCTCAAAACTATTAATATTAGAGTAAATGCAAAAAAACAAATTCAACAATAACACCACCATTCTATTCAACAGAGATTTGAATGACAAAGAATGATATTAATGTGATTTCTAGCCATGCTTCAAATGTTTCTGTGACAGACTTCAAAAGTCAAAATTATGCACAAACTATTAATATTTTTAAAAAGGATACGACATTACTTGACGATCTAATACAGAAGAATTCTTTCCATTCTGAAAGAAGTCTCTAGCTTAAATGTAAACAATGTAAAAAGAATTTTAAAATGTGAACTTTTTCTATTTTTAAAATTTATTAAAGAAAGGTTTTAATGAAAATAGGAGTTAGGCCATATTATTAGGAGAATTCAAGCATAAATAAATACAATGAAAAAACTGCTTTTTTGAAAATATCTCATACTTATTTTTGGAAAACCATCACTTATTTATTCCCAATAATGCAAAAAATACTAATTCCCCCCCCCAAAAATGACATTATATAAAGGTTAATTATGAGGAACAGATTTCATTACGACAAAATATATATCTTCAACAACCTAGTTGGTGGAGACAGGTCAGGGAAAAGAAAACAAAATTTTAATTTTCACAATTTTTGAAAATTTAGAGGTTTAAGTGAAAACCAGACCTGTCTTTTTATAAAGATATGTTGCTCTATATCATGCCTGTGCAACAAATCAATCACAACTTAATTTTGTGCCTATATATTTTATAACTTGTTCTTGATAATGCTACATCTGATTATCAGATTTTGGTGCATAATATGCAGATACGGATATTACATTGATTAGAAAAATTAAGAATTCATTTTGTTGTAATACTTATGCATACTTCAGTTAATAAGTAACATTTCTTTCAATAAGGTTAATTTGTAATGTTAAAAACAAAGACCTGCCTCTAACTCATAATATCCAAATGTGCAGTGGTCGATATCCTTGGCTTTTATTTATAAAAGTAGGTCTCATATGAGAAAGTTGCCCTGACATGCTCTATATGAGCAAAAAATGTAAACACCTCTTTATTAACAAATTTTACATTTCACCACTTGATCATTTGTCTATGAACAGTCAGTCATCTAATATACAAATATCGATTTTGTTTGCATTTTATGTGCTGGTGTACCGTTCATCCGATTGCGATAAAATTTTGTCAACTTTTTGCTTGCACTTGCGCGAAGAATATACGCATGGTACAATGGGAATGTGTGTATGTCTGTGGCATATAGACAAGCGCTGATGATGATTTTATGCGTTTATGCCGACTCATGCGTCCCTGATCACGAGATCCACGCAACCCGCCGCACCCACAAGTATTAAGCGCGTCTTCGCTGCATATTCTTCCCCGCGATTGTGAAATATCGGCCGGAATTATTACTTGAACGTTATCTTGGACAAGTAAATCAAATATTTCCAAAACAGTGTCATAGCGAATGCATGACCAAACTTGGGGGAGAACGTTTTTAACAATACTATCCTTGACTACCATGTCCAAACAAAGACCCATACTCGCGAGAAAGTCTTTCATCTATTAATTTTTTCCACTTTCAAATTCAAAGGGTCATAACATCAGCAACATTGATCGAGGAATATCAATTTTGGTTAACATCCTCTGTATGGTTTACACGCTAGTGTTTTCACATACTGACGGAGTGCCTAAAACCAATTTTTCAGAATCAAGGACCCACAAAATATGGATTTTGACTATCTATGGATTCGAGAAAGTAATTTACTACGTATACGAGTACGAACAATCCTCTTTTTCGGTATTAGGGATTCGTAAAACTAGTTTCTCTTTAAAAAAATGGCACTTTTCCTGCAGCATTTCCATACTTTATACTATGAAGTACAATATGAGAAAGTAGAAAAGACAATCTCCCCTGATGAAATCCTTGTTGTTTTTTTATTGTAGCAGTCAGTTTGCGAGAAATAAGATAAGCAAATGTGCAAGACCCAGAGTCCATTTATTAATAAAAAATAATATAAATAACATCTCAACACAATAATTAAAAGGTTCCCTACAAAAATGTGTAATAAATTATTAGATAGGACATAGGAAGTAATTGTATAGGGTCGTGATCTTTCGTGGAAGAAAGTGTCTGAGGACAGCTCTAGGAGGGCTGGGGGACGGGGAGGAGAAACATTGCAGCAGGGAGCTCTGAGAGAGACAAGAGCTCCTCAGATAATCAGATTCAAACAAAAACACACGTGACGTTCACAGAGTTGGGTTTTCTCTAAGGCAAATTATACACGCTTTACAAGGGCGCAGGAGTTGACCCGACGGCCTGCGTGCTGAGATGGCCGGCGACCCTCTTTCCCAATAGTCAATTGAACGCAAGGTTATGAGACAGCAAAAGAACCTCATACATGATTGGAGAAATGAAAGAGGTGGCGTTGCTCTCGGATGTACAGGAGAGGGAGCACCGAGATCTCGTAATAGCTAGAATTTGTGAGTGATTATTATTCACTTCTCACTGTTCAGATTCGAGATGCTCACTCTATTCGGATACAGACTGCTTTTCAGTCGAATTCTCATTCTTATTCTTGTTATTACTGTACTGGACACTGATTACGATTATGGCATTGCATTACGTGCCTGACGTTATGTGGACTTCATTATTCAAGTTTAAACTTAGGGGTTTCGACTGTTAAAGTGGCTACAAGTGACGCGTGAGTAACGTCCTGGCGACAACAAAAGGGCAAACGGCTCGTTCTGCCTGCGCTTTCTCTCCCCCCATCTGGTTTGATGAGTGATTCCGGGCGTCATTTGCTAAGGTCATTTGTTCCGACAAGTGTGATGGTGGTGTGTATGTGTGTAAGTAAGCGGTGGGGAGGAAGAGAAAGGAAAAGCGAGGTCCATGGCGCCTTTGTTAGGAAACTGCTCCATTTGCCTACTGTTGATCGGACAAGCCACGGAAAACTACCGAACAGAACCGCCTGCCGCTAGAATTCTCTTCCAAACAGCGGCTGAATTCGACTTAGATGTCTAGATAAAATCGAAAATATTGCCACCATCGGGACTCGAACCCAGGATCTTAGGGACCAAGGCACGCACTCCATCTTCAGCTGGCAGCTGGAGGCACGGACGAAGTGTGGTAAGAGAAATGGAGAAAGCAATAATGGTAACTCGTACAAAAAAAAATTATTTTTTTTGAGAATTGTAATATTAACATTAAAACTAATTGTATAAATAGCAAGTTAACAGGATTAGTTTCATAGAAAATAAGTAAATATATTAAAATAGATGTATGCACATTGCGATTTTCGACCCCATTTTGTATTAGAATTTTTATTAGCATTAAATCTATTACGTTACCAACTAAAAATATCTTTAATTTCGTTTCTATATGTCCGGTCTCAACCTAGTGTGTGTGTTTGGATGACGGTAGATGCAGTATGCCCTGGGATTATTTTTATCATAATTCTGATAATGTCCATGTTTTCGACTGAGTGTAGATGGTAAACGGGCAAGCTATTAACTCGTCGGCGGTCGGCAGTTAGTACAAAACACTTATGTTTATGTATATGTTAAAAATTGTGCATTGGAAATAAATATTTTTTGTATTTTATTTGATAGTACCTAAGTGACAAATGACATGTATCAATCATCGGATTAGTCAACAATCAAAACTTCTCTCACGTCTTGGCAACAATAAAATTCGCTTACATCTTGGCTGTCCGGCATCGAACATATTGTAAAGCGGGGTTACTTTGTGACAGATTGTGCGACTTTTTACATTGTGAATGATCTTGGCTGTCCGGGTTACGCCACGTCCAATTTTGTGTTGCCGACGTTTCGACCATCTTATCGTGGTCTTCCTCAGGGCTGGTCTGCACAGGAGAGGTCAGCACTCAGGTTTATATTGTAACGTCGTGCCAAGGGGCCAGATGGACAACACATGTCGGAAGGCCAGCCGGGGGGCGGGGCAGTCCTTAAGCGGCAAGCGGAAGGCCACCAGAGGTGGGCCCCTCCTCAAGGGCCCGGGTGGGCGTGTCTCGGAACGCGGGTGTCAACTGGACTCCAAAATTGCAAACAGGCCCACGTTTCGGGATGAGAGAACGCCGCCGGCATGTGAGGTCTGTCACGTGACCCCTCGCGAGGTGGCTGGAGGGTAACCAGCCGTGGTCATTCGAGTTTGAACCGAATCGCGGTGCGGAAGGCACATTTCACCCGCCAGGGGTTATCGCGAGCTTCGGCAGCGAGGTGTGGCGGTTGCCACGGGACAAAAGGCCAGGAGCGGCGCCAAGCCGCTGGGGCCTGCATCAGGCTGGGGCGGGGATGCCTCAGAGATGTGCAGTGCTGGGAGTGCAGCGCGTTTCCGAGGAGTATGTATATAGTGTAATAAAACTGTATAAACAACTCCGTGTCTGTGTGTTACTGGCACACAACGACGCCACAATATATGGGTGGGGCCGAGTACGATTGGCTGAAACAGCCGGCCAATCGAAAGGCCGCACTTCAACATAGGCCAACCTTACTTGGAAGCTTCTTAAGGATGGACTTGCAGGAGGATGTCTTTCTTATGTCATATTCACATATGGTATCACGTAAATGTTATACAAAAGCACAACCTTTTCGTCATTAAAGACACTAATAATTAAGATTAACTACCAGTAACACCTGGTTTAATGACTTCGCTCCAGCAAAGTTGTCTAGTTCACGTGAACTGCTTGAAATATTTTAACAAGATCGACTTTTGCGTATACAGTGGCTGGACAACAGCTTCAGGTAACACTCCTTTGTTGGCTTGATTTCAGGCAAGCCGTAGCTTTGTTTACTTCCCCAAGCTCCAGGATGCATCACCCGATTCGAAATACAAAATATTCATCACGTGTCACAAAGTAATCCCTGTAGTCACAAAGTAATCCCTGTAGTCACAAAGTATCCCTTACTTAACGGCTCCATTTCTCCTCGTTCTGCTTGTTCCTTGTTCTTTATCTCCTTGCTTGCACAGAACTAAGCATTTTGCACCATGACTCCAACACAACTGATAACGCGACTTTCTTGACGCAAAATGTCTCTAGAAAGTTTTAATGATATCCAACAGGTAGTCCAAAATACTCAAATTAGTTTGTGAATACGTTACACGAAAATCATACGTTCCTCCAAATCACAAGCTCCATACAAGTTTGAACAAATAGCATATTTTATATAATAATAGCGTACACGTACTAATCACATTAAAATAATTTTAAAACTTTTATTTTGAGAAACTCATGATTAGTATATTTATAAAAGTTCATGGAGTATTATGGATCGCAGATCATCAGAAATTCAGTTACCGAGCTAACGCCATGAAAACCAAGTTGCACAATAAATGTCCACAAATGGTTCAAAAGTCACAGTTTTTCATCATAGTCATTTCATCATGCATTAGTACTTCCTTCTACATTGTTACCACAAACACTGATGGAGTTAACGTCATTCCGCATTTCCCTTAATCCCAAAATTTGGTCTCCTTGAATTTTTTCTAGTTCCTCAATATAAAGAAATGTCCGCCAGAAAGATTTTATTTAAATGAGGTAATTGGGGAACCGTCTATTTTACATGTTTAAGACACCTCTTATAGGGAAGAGATCAGCAAATTAGAGTATTATTAATACAAAAAATAAAATATTTTTTATGCAAAAGTAATTTTAATGTTTGAAACGACTTTTCGAACAAATCTCATAACTTAAAGTTTAGTCTAGTTTTAGAAGCACAGACTCTCCTACCTTGCATTCTCGAATGTAGCAGATGGAGTACTTCCAATAGCTCCAAAGCCCACGCCAACGGCAAGTCCCTCTAAAAAAATAAATGTAAATTAGACACTTATAATACTGTATTGTTTTGTCGACATAACTCAACCAAAAAGGGGGAAATGCCTCTTTTAAAGGCCGCCGAACAATCGAAACTAATGAATTTCAGCAAAACATAGCGCATGGGTACTAAAGTGGTTGCAAGAAATCTACTTCCTTAACTTTCTTTGACGGGCACCCCTACAAGGTTATAGCTATTAACATACCTAGAAATGTTACAAGTGTTATTACTGCAAAAGTCAAAACTTAAAAATCGAGACGGAGCGTAGCGGAGCTGATATTTTTAATTTGGAGGAAGATTACGAGAGAATTGTAACATTTCGTGGTATATATAGTATCGTAGGCTTTCACGGCCGGAGTCAATAGAAGATAGATTTTCCGGGCTGGTAGGTTCTGGGAAAAAGAAGACAACACTCTCCTCACCGAACACAAACGAAATTGCCGCTGGGATACACAGAAAAATCAGCGGTGGCTGAACATGCCCTCTCGGGAAGAGAACATGACATCCTGTTCTCTGACACGGAAGTACTATCCACCACCAACCACTATCACACCAGATTAAAACGGGAAGCTATTGAGATCCGCGACCCTGCCGCCACTGAGGATGTCCACCGCAGACGTGGACGAAACGTTTGGCCCAACAATGCCAACTGGACCACGGCCTACCAGCCCGGAAAATCTATCTTCTATTTTGTGGTATGTGCAGCATTTTATCGGTCACCACAAAAATGTTATGAAATTTTATGTGAATTTATGCGAAAATTTACATTACTGCGAGAGTTAAAAAATTAATTCTGTTGCTGCGGCACGTTACTACGATATTGTGGGGTGTTAGTTACGATATATCTATTTAAACAATATTCGTTTACCGTGGTTCGAGAAGCGATGGATGTAAATAATTCTCCTGAACCTAAAGATATCTAAAAAAAAAAGGACGTTGCCTGAGGAAGTTGGTGCGTCGACTTGTAGTGGCGACACCTTCAGATCGATAGTATAAATGATTACCAGAGAAGAGGTTGATTAGGTGGAAAGCCAAGGAAATGAGGTTAATTTACATAACATACATTTTTTTCATTGTACTATTCAAATGTAAGTTACTTATATTCTGAATCGTTTTAATCTACTTTGTTTTGCACATCGCCATGTTTTTCTTAATGAACATTTGTCTTGCGATGAATAGATGGCTGTTTATTTACGTTGCTAAGGATGTTAAATTTCTTAACATACAGGTAGGTACATGTGCACCTAACAGTCCTGCAAGGTTGCATGTTAACAGGGGTTAAAGGCATGTGACCAATAAAATGTATTACTTTCAATCTATTATTCACAAGACATTTGAAGAAAAAGAGGAAGCTTTTGCTGTTCACTTCTTAAATGCCTTTAAACCCAATCCAATTATAAACCATATGTTATTAATTGGAATGTTGGTGAATATGGTTTATTTATCATAAACCATATGTTTAAAGAGGAAATTTTAAACAGCGAAAAGCAACCTATATACTCCGTGGATGTAATAACAAAATTTATATCCCCTGTAGAACGTAAACACACAATAAACAGACTCAAAAACAGAAAAGTGGCTGGGCACGACCCAATAACTAGTCAAATATTAAAAGAATTACTAAAATCTACAATTGCAGAAATAACAGCAATATTAAATGCAGCTTTAAGACTAGGTTATTACCCAAGCAATTCGAAAAATGCAATAATTATTCCAATAAACATAACTAATAAATGTCCACAACTACTAGACAGTTACAGCCCAATTAGCATATTACCTGCATAAGCTAAAGTGTTTGATTGATTTTAGCTCGGTTAAATAAATTCTTATACGCTACGAACGCCATAGCTGATGCTCCGTTCGGCTTCAGAGCAAATCATTCGACTGATCACCACATTTTAAGAGTTAGGATTTGATTGCGAAGGGTTTTCATGAGAAAAAGTACACAGTATCTCTCTTTTTAGATGTTACAAAAGCGTTCGACCGTTTCTGGCACGTAGGACTGAAATGAAAATTCCGCCATCTAGGCATTCCCAAATGTCTTCACGATATAATTGGAAGTTTCTAACTAAATAGATAATTTAATATTAAAAAACACGACACCATGTCGGATAAATCTCAATTCACAATTTACCTTGCCGATTTTCCGGAATTAATGGATACCGAAATAGCCTTGTTCGCTGATGACACTGCCATCCTCTCAAAACATGAACTGACTATTGCCCTGGAATACCTACAAAATTTGATTTAAATGGACTCATAAATGGATAATCTAGATAAACCCAAACAAATCACAAGCTTAAATTTGCTCGCTTAAAAGATTTATAACGCCTCCAGTTTTAACAATCCGGTTCTCAGGCTAAACAATAACCAACCCGTCAAATACCTAGAACTCAAATTAGATAGGAGATGAACATGGAAGGACCACAGTTGATATTGCTAACAAAACCTATGCAAAAATTGTCAAACTTTACACACTGATAAATAAAAACTCAGCATTACGAGTAGAAAATGGAGTAACATTTATAAATCTATAATTCGCCCGTCGCTCACCTATGCGTACTCAGTATGGGGGGCGCAGCAAAAACGCATATTAATACATTAGAAATCACCCAAAAAAAATCCTAAGACTGGTTACCAAACTCACTGGTTTATTCCTAATGCAAAAATTCAAATGGAATTAAACATTACTTGCATTAGTGTATGTAAGTAAACTATCGAAAAAAAGCCTTGAAGCTTGTCTTGCCTATGCACCATCCAAGATATTGCCACGATTTCCAAAAGATCGCTTACAGCCGCCATGAATTGCTAGTCATAAGGTTATAAACATTATATGTGATTGTAATAACTATATATTTTATTTACAAGTGTGGTATTTTTACTCAATGTTATATTTTTGTATTAAATGTAAATTGGAACTGTATATATATTAAAACATAAGCTCAAGTAAGTGTACTTGTGACCTGATGTAACTGGAAGAGACTGTTACGTTCATGTAATGTATATTTTGTAAATAATAAAAACCTGATGGGCCAACATCTACATCACAATCATCACGACTGACAACAAGGGGATGAACTAGAAGCATTCTGAAACCACTGTGTTGCCATTTTGCGACATGACGCGTCAAACGAAGCGAACCAAATTCGAATTAACATTTCCGAATTTTCCAATTTTCGAAACTACAGTGTGTCGAAAATGGGACAATTGCCGCTATCGTTAGTGCTTTGCTACAAACGATAAAAAAAATTGGAACAGTTTCTAAGAAAATAATTATATAAAATTTAAAAATTGTCCGTTTGACGCAACATTATACACAAAATGCTCATATTTTCAAAAAATTGAACATATCCTTATTTGACGATGTTTCTGTTGAACACATTTCATTAAGGAAAATTATTTTATCTTCATAATTGTAGTTGTGAGAAGAAGCCGAAAAACGTTTGACTCTTTGCAATTATCGAAAAACATGATTCCAACGATAATGAGACCTCTACAATTCTCTTAAGTATCCTTTACGCTATCCGAGGTCAAAATTTAATCAAAAATATACTGCCCTTTTTGAACATTTTGAAAATGTCACAGGAACTTCATATAAAGTATATTAAAATGCATTCCGAGTTCACGGGGCCGCGACATCAACCCGACCGATTAGGGAATATCAATTTTGATGAAAATTCTGCTTACGGTTTAGCCGCTAGCGTTGTTAACAAACGGGCGGGCGGGCGGGCGGGCGGACGTTTAGCCGTCAATCGATTTTTCGGTATCAAGATTCCACAAGCAACGAAGCAAGGGTGAGAAAATAGCTACTGTGCTAAAAAAGTACATACTTGTCGCAAGATCTGACTTTGAAGAAATGTTTGATAAAATTAGTTCACGGGATTAGTCAGTATGAGTTAAAAAACAATTAGTTTTCCCAATGTTTCGAAATATTTAATATCTTCATCAGGGTTAGAGTATAAAGACAAATCAACAATGCATGAGGACAACAACAAATTTAAATAAATTGATTCATTCATTAATTAACACTACACAAACAACAAAAACGTTTATAAACTAAGACAAATTAAACACCAAAATATAGAAGGTACACATCTTACTAATACACATTAAGGCCCATTCTCCTTTCCAGCCACCACACCCAACTCCACATGTAGTTGCTAACGCACCTGTGTTCATCGCGCAACAAGAGTGAATCGGGCCACGGCCCGAACCGCAAATGAAATAATTTTATTCTTCGTCAATGTTTGTGATTTCTACAATGGTCAAGAAATGTTAGATTAACGAAAAATCTCTATCTTCAATA
Organism: Gryllus bimaculatus; assembly: GCA_017312745.1. NCBI lineage: Eukaryota > Metazoa > Arthropoda > Insecta > Orthoptera > Gryllidae > Gryllus > Gryllus bimaculatus. The sequence continues at coordinate 5,383,365 of BOPP01000034.1, forward strand.
TTGTTGTCGGAAGGAAAACAATTAAACTTTTTATAATTTTTCGAAAATTCAGAGCTGAACGAAAATGAAATCACCATTTTAAAGCACCCTTTGCACTAAGCAAGGATACGAGTTTATAAAAATAGTTTAAATCAAAATATCCGCTTCCAATTCGCAAGTAGTCGAGATCACCCAGAACGATAGGAAACTATCAATTTGGGAGAAAATAGAACGGTTTAGGCGTGGCGTTGACAGCGGGACGGGATGGACAAGCAGAAAGGCGGACGGGCGAACGGTCGGATAGACAGCCGAGCGGACAGAGACGGAAGGACGACGGGCAGGCAATCGGAAGGCTTGACAGGCGGGCAGGCAGGCGGACGGACAGGCGGACGAAGGGATGGACAGCCAGCCTATCGTACGGACATTCAGATGTTTTGCCGTCAACCAACTTTTCGGTATCAAGGACCCACAAAATCTAGATTCTGATCAAACAACATATTGTAGGAAAATTGTTATATTTTGTAATAAAATGTTATTTAAAGATTAAACTAATAGATATTAGATTAAAATCTTATTTAAACATTTTTTTTCTAACAATTTAATTACGAAAATAATCATTATCATAAATATTGTACTTTTACAATGCTCCTTTTCTGCAATTTTCAAACCTACTTTGCTTGCCGAAATTGGAATTAGCTCCGTTTTTGCGTCTAATGCTCTGTCCACAGGAAAATAAAAAAATAACGCATTTGAAGCCTTTTTCAGAAAATATTTGTTTAAAAATTGTTTATATTGCATGCAAAAATAGGCTGTAACTACTCGTATTTTCGAAAAGTTTTGCATCACTTTATTTCAAGATCCGTCTTTGGAGAATAGATTTCATTGTGGGAAATAACTACCTTCAATATTATAGTAGCAGGAAGACGCAATTTTTTAATTTTGCAATTTTTGAAATTTCAGAGATTTTAACGAAAATGCGACATCGGTGGTATAACGATTAGCGTATCGGGCTGTTATACCCAAGTTTGCATGCCATGCTATCCAAGCTGTCCCATGTTGAAAATTTACTGCACATAAAAGATACTGAAGCCTAAAGGAAGCTTCTGAACTAAATTTAAATCGCCTCTTTCGCCGCCCGAGTAATTTCTTCTTTCTCCGCTAAATAGTGAAATGACGTAGCGAAAATTCCGTGGTCAGATGGAAGAGCAGGCCTGACGGCCTGAGTCTCGTTACGTAAAATAAGGCATCACTGAATTGAGTGCAAACTGTGCCATTTCAAGCGTCATTTGCGCTATCTGAGGGAACGGTTTAATGAAAACATTTGGAGACGTTTTTAGAAATTTTTTTATGATAAAAGCTATATTTTTAGTATTTATCTTAGGCTTCAGGAAGGGGCTGAAGATCCATAGCCCCCCTCCATCCCTCGGTGAGCCACTGACTATTTATTATACACAGTAATACAATATACAAAATGCCACAGAATAAATGTTACAAACGAAATGGTGGAAGGTCGAGGTTGATTGCATTTTGCTAATCAGTATGTGGTGGGAAATATTACAAACGAAATTTAAAATATACATTTTGAAAATCACGATCCTGATTGGGCAGACAACTCATTCTGCACTAGTTTTGTCAGGTAACGGAATCTTTTTTTACGTTATAAGTTCGGCTAAGTTAGAAATTTAATTGAGTTAGAATGAGAAGAGATGGCGTAGTTGTCTCCATCAGTAAACACTGCAGGGCATGACACATTTGTTCTGCTGCATATACTTGAAAGCAGTCATGAGCACCCCCAATATTTAACAAATCCTGTAGATCCCATCATGGGGTATATAAAACGTCAGTTTTTCTTAATTCTTAGTTTCTCGCCTACTACGGACTTACGTAGCAAAAATAATGTGTTATAATGCTGCAGAGGAAGGTGGCGCTTTTTTGTCAGAAAAAAACTAGTTTTGAGGGACTCTGATATCGAAGTAGTGTAGCGATGTGTAAATAACTTTCTCTAACATGAGCAGTGTGGCGTCATAGGTTGGCCTCTCTGTAGCCGAGAGGCACCTGCAAGGTATGGGGACGAGGATAGCTAAAAATAGCCACTCGAACAATAAACGCCACACCCGTCCAGCGGGATTAACACTAGGGGAAGAAAACCTGGCAACAGGGTGTCTCCAGGCGTGTCAGCGTCGTTAGACAAGCGTCGCAGGACTGCCCGTGAGCTATGACGTATGAAGTCACATGGTTCGGCACCATATAAATGAGAACCGCGAATCTATCCACGCGTGCACACGCAATACGCGCGCCAGTTGTCTAAAGTCGTTCTGACTTCTGTTTTTCTCTAAGTTCCAGGATAGGCCCCAGATGTCCGTAAGGGTAGGAATGGTCGCACCGCAGTGGCGTGCATTGCACGTTCCGGGCGTTCACGATGCTGCACAAATGAAGCTTGAAATACACGGGTAACGCTTCTGGTTTCCTTGCAGCTAGATTGCCACATTTCTGCCTAGGCTAGGGCAGATGTGTTCGAGTATTGCTGGGTGTTAATCGACCACTGTAGGTCAGAGTGTGTCTCTACCAGGACACGTCAAATGCCAGGTCGCGTTTAAGTCAGCCGAGTGGCGCGGGTGCCGCTGCAAGAGTGGGCTGATGTGGAGTTAGCTCTGACAAATGCCTTACAATGAGAACCAATAATTGTGCGTGTGTACGTATGTATACCGGGTGTCAAGTGAGGAAACTTCAACACTGTACTTTTCAAGTTGTTTTGAGTAAAAACTCTTCTATTAACATATAGTCAATTCTTCCTCTATGAGCGGTATTAGCATGGTTAATTTTGTCCGGTGTAGAAGTGAAGCTGTTGGTACCTGCCACAACGCGTGATTGAGAAACTGGAAAGAAATCTGGCGGGACCCAGATTTGAATGCAGCACAATAATCAGCTCGCCACTATGGTTTATTTCAAAAAAACTCAAACAGATTCATCTGTGTTTACTTAAAAAATATTCGTCTATGTGTTTACTTATCAGTCTACTTTTGACTACTGTGACGTGTATTTTGCATGAAAATGCAGCGAATTTACAGCAATGAAGAATATGCAGACATAATTGATGTTTTCGTTTTTTGTGATGGCAGTGCGGAGAGAGCGGTACATGAATATCACAGATGATTTTGTCTATTTGTAACGCATAAAAGCGTATTTATTAACACCCTCAGAATGTTGCTAGAAACTGGTTCATTATTTCTGACCTCCGAACGCGGTCTTTCTCCAGCTTCAGAACAAGCAAGTGACCTTGTCGTGATAGAGCCATTTTTGAGAAATTCTTTAAAATGTTGAGGCTTTATGTAAAGTAAAATCAAAATAACCGTTTTAAAATTCGCAAGACAGAGTTCGACCCGGTCGATTTGAGGAATAGCCCTAGAGTTAGCCACGGACGGACCGACAGAGGGAAACAGACGCTCGCTCGCACGCACGCACGCACGCACGCACGCACGCACGCACGCACTAGGTCACAGCCTGACTACTGTTAGGCAGACTGACAGGCAGTTTTCCCTTAATTTCAAGTATATTTTCACGGCATACAACAGTATTTTCATCGGACGAAACGATTTTCGAAAATTCAGAAAGTTCAATGGGAATCGAACATGAGCCTTTGTTATAAGCGTATTTTGCTCTATCAGACAGAATAATATATCCAAAAAATGTGCCATTGAAACATTGAAATTTTCGAAAATTCTTAATTCAAAGAAAATGCGACCCGAACCATCTCTTTAAGCAAATTTTGCTCTTTACGAGAAAAAAAAATCATTTAAAAAATTTGAGTAATTTCTGAGAAAATGGTGAACATGTTAATACTTTGTGTAAAGTACCCCCAAAAATCAAAATATTCGTTTCAAATTCGCAGGGCCAAGATCTCGCCCACACGACGGAGATAATTATGGAGAAAATCTCCGGAAGGGTCTAAGTGTGAGTGGCATTAGCTAAAATGAAAAGCGTGTGGAAGTGATGGCATTAAAGGAAAAATTCTTAAAAGTGCAAATAAAGAAATTAAAACAGGGCGTCTCCCCTTATTCAACGTATGGTAGAAGAACAGAGAAATATCCAGAGAATGGATACTTGCTGGAGTTATGCCAACTGTTAAAAAAGGAGATTGTTTTGTATGTGCAACTACCAAGGTATACGACATTTCAACATGGCTTATAAGGTATATTAAAAAATTTGACTGCTAGACTAAATGAAGTTCTAAAGAAAAAGAAAATTGAAACATACAATTGCCCGGTTTTTCATCCTCGAGCGTAGTTCGTGAAATATTATTTATTAAGAATTAAAATTAAATAATTAACAAATTACAAAAATTGTGATTCATGTAGGATGTTCTTTCGGGCTGCGGCTACTACCCTCAACAGAATACGGCATACCAAAACCTAATCCGAACGCTCCCATACAAGTTGTTTTGAGGAGTACATTATTTCAGCGTTTAATCAGATGGGGTATTAAAGAAAATGCGTACATTTGCAAGCCCCTGTTTTAGAATATACCGATCCGTTCTTATAGATATATATGATAATATAATTTCGTAGTTTAAACTATACTACAAAAAGGGATTGTCCTATTAGCATTATCATGTGTTACACTCAACAAAATTATCTTACAGGGTGTTAACACCGACGAAGAACATTTCCTTTCCGAGTGGTCCAAGCCCTGCACCACAGACTGTAAACAGCGTGTCCGGTCACTAGAATCCCTAGTGACTTGTCATTCATCGCCTGGGAGCCGTGGGCCGCCTCACTGGCGTCACGTTTGGCTGTCATCACAGCTGCATTGCAAATCCCTTTAAGCGCTCTCATAGCACGGCGGTGGCAATTTTGAACGATTAAAATGTTAACAGGCGAGGAAGAACGCGAGACCGCCTTTTTTGTTAATCGTGCATTTTATTCGCGTTTCGGGAATGTTATATTTCTATGAGTAATATCAGGAACAACTTTGTTTCCATAATTTCCTCGTTAAGGAGAACTGGGGCAACTTGATACACCCCTTATACCGCTCTCAAGGTCATTACAGGAATTTTCACAACAGCTCTAAAACAGGACTCTAGCGTACACAGCTACATACAGAACGTCTTGGCAAGATTCAGTCCTTTGATGAAATTAAACGGAAGATTTAGTATTTTGTTATCAAAAGTAAATTTTAGTTCTACAATTGCAGTGGTATTATACAGCTGTTTCATTATTGTCAATAGAAAAGAATACCCCCTGGTAAGTAAAACTACTCTTTGTCTGTTCCTCATTATTTTTGTTACGTAAATTATGAAGTGTTGGTGGAGAGATTTATATTATTAAAAGAGGCTGCTTGGGCACATTCATACGATTATAGCTGCAAACAACCTATATCCTTTTGTTAGTTCATCTTTCTATTACCTTTTATTATTTACCATTTTTTACCATACGCTTCTCATCCCCCCCCCAAATAATTAACAAAAATAGTTTTTATAAATTACAAATATGAGAAAACAATACTTTTCGAAATGAGGAAAATTAGTGTCGGAGCTATTTTGGGCCCAGGGCAATGCTGAAACATAGCCCCCCCCGGAAAAAGTTAAAAATGGGAAAGATGCATCAAGAAACTATAAGTTATTTTATTCCAGAAAATAACAAAACATACGTTTAAGCTTAGAAAAATTTTAGGAAATATATTTTAAATAATAATTTCTAGTCAAAGTATTTAGTGATAAAATAATACAATTTTCACAGAGAGTTTAAAATGCTAATCATTTTTGTTGTGTTGTGTTAGTTTAATAAAATCACTTATTAAATACATGACATAATAAATGTGCATTTCAGAAGAACCTATTTTAATGTTAGCTTCATTTGATTAATTTCATAGAGTCCTATCTTATAAGTAATGATTACAATTAACTATTTAAGGTAAAAAAATAATTGAAATTTTTAATAAATATCAGACTACATCGCGAGTTAAAAAATTACGATGACAATTTTCTCGAGTTCTAAACTTTTTTTCAATTTTTTACTCATGTTTCCCCGGCAGTCCCATCATCGATCCCCTTGACTTGCGGGGCCCCGAGCCATCGCCCGGTCTGCCCATGCCAAGCGCCGGCACTGAAGGAAGAAGGTGGAAGATGGAAGAAATATATTCATCAGAAGCATCTTAAACATTCTTAGGAGAAATGTGCGACTCTACGACCAATGCTTTGAATCAACTCGTAAGTGACCTACTAGGTGAAGATGAAGCAATGAAAGCTGATTTTTTGACCAAAATATTGTCGATGACTTTGTTATAGTGCAGTTCGAAAAGAAGAGATCGGTTGTTAACTTTGTAAGTCGAGCTTTAAAGGAAAAACTGATGATGGTGACCATATCGTCCGGTTTATGAACAGAAAACTAGGTAACTTTTTCTTCTTCCTGTCGAAGAAGATAATGGTGGGGTTGAAGTGCCAGTTATGACAAACTTGCCACAGGTAACAATCGGACAAGGAACAGCAAGAGCATCAGGCCGTTATACATTTAATTTCGATTTTGTTCGCTGTAGCATTCCTTACAAAGTAATTGTGGGTAATTTGAAATTCTTTAAATAAGCATTAAGCCGTTATACGTTTCGTTTTGCTTTTGGTCGTTTTGACATTCATTTTAAAATGTAAGTAATTTAAATTTCTTTAAATAAATATAAAATTGTTAATACATTTCTATGGAAAACATGCACTGGCAGTTACTTTTTCTCCACTTTCGTCAAAAATATATCTAAGTACCCCATGAGGTCCATCAATCTACCCTGGGAATGAGGCACATTGATATAAATAACTTTCTTTAGTATTTTTAATTATGCAGAAATAGTACAAAAAAAAATTGCGCCTGTCAATAACACACTACATTAGTGTTACAGACATCACATGGAACAAGTTGAGATTTCTGATTTCTTGGCACCAAGAAATTCTTAGAAGAAAAAAGTATCAATGTGCCCCAGTTCCCCCTATCGATATTGGTGTTGCAAATGAGTCATAGTACTTGATATTGTTATTCTAACGTTCAAGCCTAACCTCCACCTAATAGCCTGTCTTCATATCGTAGATACATTCACATAGAAAATAATGTAGGAAACATAGTACAAAGCTGTGTGAAATATATCTCATTATTAAAAAAACTAAAGAAATTGACATACAATTAACACAGATTTTATTGCAATGTTGGGTTTGCTGACTTATGCCATTATCATGTCTTGATAATCAAATCTTCCTTTAACGATTGAAAATATTAGAAGTATTATTATTTATCAATTATATAATTTATTGGCATAACTTTTTAAATGTATGGTCCCAAACATACTTAAGTTCAATATTGTCAATCCTATGACTCATGGCGTAAGGATTCACGTTATGTCGGAAAGGCAATAATTGCAGTAATTCACAGTTCACCATGGTAGGTGCCTTCAAAGACTGAAAAAACGTTTTTCTTGTGATTTTTTGTTCGTTTGTTGTTTTTTCTCTCCTATTGCTCACGCAGTATAGGCAAAGTATTGTAATGTTGCGAGAAAAAACTGTTTTTCGACGGAAAAACTCTTATTGCCGGGCCCTGGCAACGAAAAAGAGACTAATCTTGTTTATATGTGTAGTACATTACTTCCTATAACACGTTGTGTAGTCACAATCCACGTTTGTGGATCCTTGACACCGAAAAAGCGATTGACAGCAAAAACAGTCCTTAATGAAATCTGTTCATCAAGCACAGATCTTCAATAAGGCCGTATTCAATTTTTTGAAAATATGAGTAGATTTTGAGTGAAACATAGGCAACTTGTAAACCATCATTTTCTCAAAAAACGGCTCAAATTGCTTTCTTTTGATTTTTTCCCTCTTATGTAGCAAAGAACGGTAAAGCAAATAGTGCTGGTCCCATTTTCGACAAACTCTCTGTATTTTAGAAAATTTCAGATAATTAACATCGCAAAAGTACAATGTTGATGAAATAGATTTTTCTTGTTAAATGAAATCTGTTCTTAAAAAAATAGTTCTTGAAAATATGTCATGTACAATTTCTTTTCAAAATACGAGCAGTTTAGCGTATATAAAAGTTGCGCGAGTAATAATAAGATCTGCCTAAACTCATTGCCAATTCATTTACTTCGTTGAGAAGAATTAAACAGGTTATTGAGAAACTTAAAGCACCTCTATAGGAGTTTTATAGGTGTCCAAACACATTGAATTGAATTGAATTGAATTGAATATGCCTTATTTTACGTGGCGAGACTCGGGCCATCAGGCCCGCTCTTCCGTCTGACCACGCAAATTTCGCTACGCTCCTTTCATATAGCAGAGAAAGAAGGTATTTCTTGGGCGAGAAACAGGCGATTTGAATTTAGCTCAGAGGCGTCATTTAGGCTTGAGGATCTTTTACATGCAAGTAAATCTACGAACATGGGACAGCCGGCTTTACTTCCCCTCCGAAGGAAGGCGTATGAAGGATTTTTTCGCCCTTAAAAATCCACGGCTTCGATCGGGTTTGAACCCGCCAACTTGGGTACAACAGTCCAGTACGCTAACCGTTACACCACCGCCGCCGCCAAACACATCGCGTGAAAAACGCAATAACACACGTTTTTGGAGAAATTTCTTAGAATCTTCTAGATGTATCAGCAAACACGTTCCCCGCCAATAGATGCGTCGAATGATACCTCGTTTGTCACGATTGGTGGGCAGGAAGGGTCTATCCGTGAGTCACGGACGGTAGCACTGTTTACTCGGATACTTTAAAAGGTGTGCGAGGGCAGAACGTCGAAACTTCGAAAATGAACTCTTAAGACAATTTAAAGAATATTTTGTCTAATAAACTACATGGATATTCTGAATTGTTGAACCGTAATAAATACTCAAACGTTGGTTTGAAAAAATGCTTTCAATGCACAAATTTGTATTGCAGAAGCATAGAAACATGTAAATTGTTTATTATTTACAAAAGAAATGACATATTTGTTCAAAAAGAGCTCAAAAGCACCAATCTTTTACGTTAACTTTACGTCGGAATTCTACCGAAGACCAATCAGAGAGCATGAAATAAACGAACATGATGGATTTCAGATTGTGTTCAGGTCAAGGATAAGCTCCTTGGTTCAGGTAGTTTGTGGTTATGTCATTTAATTATTGTTATTTACTGAACTAGTTTGCGAACGGTTTTGATGTTAGTAGTGAATTCAACGTCAGAATTTGGGACATTTTTCTCGTAACTTTAACTTGACGTGGATACTAAAATAATTATGTTCGACGTATTTAAAGTTGCCATCTCTTCGGGTTTCACCTGGAGGCTTCGGGTTTCGTAACAACTCTCCCGGCTCCGAGTTTACTACTTTCATCTCCGGGTCATGCACAATATTGAATGTACTACGCGTTCAAATGTTTATGATTCTTAGATTTCAAGATTTTGCACGCATTCTCTGTATTTTCATTTTTTTATTAAATATTGTTTTACTTAATGAGATTCGTAGAAATAAATAAAAATTGTCACACTGAACACAAGATTGAGAGGTAAGTATTTGAAGTCAGAAACAGTAAATTAAAATTCGAAAAAGAAGCAACAAAGGTTTATACTAAGGCAATGGATTATATAGAAAAATGAAACAATTACGATCACAGTGCCTTTCAGTACTTTAATATTCTCAATTTGAAGAAAGGTGAAGAGATTTGCTTTGACAAATTTGTACAAGTTGCGGGAATAGTAAATGCAAATATTAACGAAGATAATGTGTACGATGAAATACAAGTAGTATCAAAAACTCTTTTCAAAAAAGAAATACAAGACTACACGACAGACATTATATGGGCCAAACTTTTTTCTGCATCAGATTATTTTGAAGAACTACCCAAAATTGTTAGCAGGGTTATGTCCATTCCGGTAAGTAACGCTTACGGAATACGGTGGTCCGATTTGAGAAACAAGATTAGAGTCGAATTAGTCAAAGCAGAACTCTTTACAAAACTAAATTATGATATGTCTTGCGCCGACTTTTACAAATTCATAAACAATAAGAAACAAGTATGCTTATTAAAGAAAGCCGTTTCAAATGAGAAATATACTTGGAAGAACAGTTAGTTTTTAAAAATAAATATTACAGAAAAGTAATATAGAGATTCTATTTTTAATGTAATCATTCATTATTTGTTATATAGATTGTTGACTATGGAAATATAATTTATTTGATTGTTTCTCAACAGATAAATTAAAATTATGATTGTACAATTAAAATAATATTGTTAAATAAAACATACCCTCCCCCCTCCCCGCTCATTAAAATCTCCGGGTATGTGTCAATTGGTGGCAACTCTAGACGAATTACTCGTCAATTTGGTACAAGAGAATCCTTGTTTATAAAATAAAGGACACGCGAGCACTAATACAACAGCTTCTCATATATATATATGAGATACGACAGACCCCCCTCCCTATATAAGAGAGAGAAAGAGGGAAAAAGAGACTGAGACTGACTCCCACAGACCGGCGCGGGAGATTCGCGACAGGTGCTGTGCGGAATGTTCAGCCCTAGACACGGCGGGGGAATTCCGCGGGACTGTTCACACCGGAGCGTCAATTATGAATCAGCGTTTTGTGACAGAATTCCTCGTCCGATAAACAAAGGCAAGACAACAGGAACCAGGGGGGAGCAAAGATTCCCGAAGGCGGGCGGAATTCCAAAAAAACTTGAGCGGTAACAGTCGAGGTGCGCGTCCGACTGCGTTTCAAAATTCGCAGGTAATAGAACGCTGCCAATCCGCTGCCGGGACGCTCGACGAAACGGACGACAACGCCAATACATTTACACATTGTACAGTTGAAGTTGCGACTACAATGAAATGCTTGTTTAGTCGCAAGGGACCGGGACCTGATCGGATAGGTCCTCCCGTTTTTGAAGAGGTCCTACCGGTCATAAACACAGAGCTTACGTGAATCTACAACAGCTGCATTGCACAGCGGTACTTTCCGGAAAATTGGAAATTCGCAACTATCTCCATGCTTCCGAAACCCGGTAAGGATCTCACGATTGCTGCGAGCAACAGGCCAATCAGTCTCCTTCCTGTTATGGAAAGGGTATTCAAGAGGCGCGCAAATTCTGCCAACTGCTCTCTCGCGGAACATCATTCGAGACGAACAGTTTGCCTTCTGACAGGGCTATTCCGCTTCACTACAAGCACTTTGCATGGCTCAGCAGATTTCCTATCTGTTACTTATACAGGATGTGCCTTCATATATCTCGACATGGTAGTAGCCTTTGACAAAGTGCCACACAATACACTCATCAACAAGACGTAACCGAAATGGTTAAGTCTTTTCTTATAAACCGCGCATTTGCGGTCAATGTGGGCAAAGCGAGGTCCTCAAAGCGGAGGATTACGGCCGGAGTCCCTCAGGGCTCCGTCCTCTCTCCGCTACTGTTCTCGCTCTATGTCAATGACACCCCACATATACCACGAATACCACTTTTCCTCTACGTAGACATGACAGCCGTCTTAGCAATAGGAATAAACCTAGACCACAAATTGAAAATACTTCAAAAACAGATGAACCTGACGTTGAAGTGGGCGGAACAAACCCCCTTGACTTTCTCAGCGCAAAAGTCGGAAGCCATCATTGCATCCGCTGTAAACACAAGTGCACTACACGTTTTACACCACCAAAAGAAATTACTCTTGGCACACAAAAACTGACATGGGCGCGTAAGGCAACTTAAGCGTCACATTTGATCGAAGGATGCTCTGGCATTTACATGTCAGGCGAATTCGATGAAAACAGCAGAGTTCGACTCTTACAACCTCTTTTGAGGAAACCTACACTCCCCTTAGAACTTCGTTTGGCACTCCTATATGTGGGGTGTCATTGACATATAAAACATGTTGCCTGTCTGTGGTCACCTACTCTCCGGCAACGAGGTGAGACACAGCACAGAAGTACAAGGATACACTTGAGCTAGTACAGAACAAAGTTCTACGGCACATAGCCCGCCCTCCTTTCGGAAAGAGTTGAAAGTACTGAGGAAGGAACTTGATAACGAGTCCTTCACTCAGTGCTTGAGACGGCTTTCGTTTAACGAAGCCTATCAAGCCTCTGAAACCAACGAAGCTCCGGCAACGCTAAAATAATTAGCTCGACACGTCCTCACTATAGGACAAAGAAGAAAAGCACTCCCCTCTGATATGAGGGCAGTTTTGATTATAGACTAAGGTCCGACGCGAACCCGCGCCAGTTACTAACACATAGCAGTAAAACGCGAAATGCGTGCGAACTGTATCACAACCACAAATCACACAAACCTTCGGCTAAGCAAACAACCCCGCGACGCACATCTCCCGCGCAGGTTTGAAGGTGCTCATAAGGCAACGTGTCGCGAAATTTCCACGGCGGCCATTCCGCGTAGGCTGTGGACCTTCCGCGCCGAACTGTGGGAGCCTAAAAAGCTACAAACCAGATCCATGGTGGAAATACCAGATACCTTATCGTGTTAGAAACGAATCCATAATCGATCAAGCTTTAATACGGTGAAATCTTTTGGCTCAGGCTAGACTTACGTTCTTCATTGTGAATGCTTGTTATTACATGTAAATTTGCCAAGTTTAGGGAATTACGTTACGTTTAAGTTTGCATTGTGAATGAGGCCTAAAAGTAGTGGTGCTTAAACAGCACATACTTTCACGCAAAATTACGCGAAAAATATTCAAATTTTCTAAACATTGTCCATGACCTTATTTCAAAACCTATTTTTAAGGAACAGATTTCATTAAGGGAAAAAATCTCTATCTTCATAATTGTAGTTGTAGGAAAACGTCGAAGAAAATTTGAATTTTTGCAATTTTCGAAAGATCAGTTTTCAACGAAAATGATACCTGCACCATTCTCTTAAACACCCTTCACACTAACAACTTCCAACAACAAAATTTAATCAATAACGTGGAGCTATTTTTTGAAAATTTTGAAAACGTCTCAGGGGCTTCATGTACGTACACACAAAAATTAAAGTATCGGTTTCAAATTAAAGGGGCCCCGACATCCGCCAGATCGATTAGGGAATATCAATTTTGGAGAAAAACGGCGGGACGGTTTAGCCACAAGCGTTGTTCACCGACGGACGTTGAAACGGCAGTACTGTTTTAGCAACACTATTTCGCGCAGCATTACGTATCTTTCTCGCTATTGTGTAAGCTATACTGAGAAAATAAAATCCACGAATATAAAATTTATTTTAAATGTTTAAAGCGAAGAGGATTTTATACGATTAGCAATGACCAGTCAGAAGGACGACTGATCATATCCAAAATCATTTTATTAATGAAGGGGTGGTAGCTAATCAAAAAAAATTGAAATTGTATTTTAACACAAAATGTGATAATTGAAAATGCCACGTCCAATGGCAATGCTGGAAGAGGAAAGAAGCGCTGAGAAAAGAACATTTAAGTAACCAGAGAAACCAATGCACTAGAGACGCCTTAAAATTGATATTTTAAAAAATTGAAAACTTTTGTTTTGGACTCTTCTTTACCAAGATTTTTGTCTTTAGTTAACGTAAAACTTTCTTTTCTAAAAACAAACTTCGGTTGGGATCTGCTGTTAGTATTCTGAGCATCAAATAATTTAGTTTTAATAGAAATCTTAAACAATATACAGGCCTAACCATTTCATGCACTAAAATAGACTAAACATTTTTGCACTGCTGAAAGCAACAGTCATAATCGTTCACTGATAATTGGCCATTTGTGAATCAGTGGGTTCAAAATTGCTTGGTCTTAAACATGCCTTAAACTTCACTCAATATTAGAAGTAATGGAAACCATCTTGAACCTTACGATATTTTGAGGAGTAAAATCGAGCTCTTAAAAATTGCTTGTAAATCACTTAAAATTGCACTAAACATGAATAATAATCTTTCAAGAATTATTTTGAAAGAATACAGTATGGTATTGGTAGTACGAATAATAAAATGTTGAAGTAGTATGTAATGATACATGAATTTTCCTTACATATGTGAAAATATGCACCATACCTGAAAATATGGACAAATGTGGATAATCAAATGTGTTTCCAACCACTTCAAAAACCCAACTCACAAACATTTGTCTGTAACGGACACAAAAAGTACATAAATCCATACAAAGCATTGCCTTGGTAATAACAATAACATAAAAATTAAGAAAAAAGTATTTTAAACAATTGTTTTTAATAATAATTACGTGATACAAACATTTTTAAATAATGTGAATCTTTTATGAGATGTCTATGATTTTCTAAGCTACCAGGAACTCAGGAAAATTCCAAAAACAATGAACAGTTTTGATTTTGACTGAAAATTCTAAAAAATTGTTTGTGCTATTCTGCCTACCAAGTTCTCATACTCTGTCACTGCTTATGACACTAATGATGGGCGACAGCAAGGATCTGAAGAAAAGGCTGCACACCATTAAGTATCTTTTCACATGTTAGTGTGTGGAACAGCAACTACTTTCATATTCTTGGTATGTTAAGAATAATTTTAATATATGTTCATATATAATGATTAGAATGGGGATTCCAGACTGAATTAGAGACAATCAGGGAATGCTTTAGTTTCTTAATGTAGAGAAATTTTATACATTTATATTTATAAGTAAATAAATAATAGAATTTCTCTACATTAAGAAACTATAAAGAATTGTTCACTTACTGTCTATTACTCCATTAGAAAACCCCCATCCCAATCAAGACAATTATTTTGAAGAACTCTTCAGTACTCATGTAAACAATACTATGTTAATACAGAATTCATGAACCCTATTTTTGTTACAATATTTAGTTTATTGAATTTTTATACAAGAGTACTCTATTTGTTGTTCTTTAGCAGTGTGCATGGTACTGTTTGGAAAACCATTTTGTGTGGGTTTTTTTCCAGCAGGTTTTCTATTTCTCCATCCACTGGTCTTATAAATTTTAAAAGATGTTCACTAATTCCTCTGATGAACTTCTTCCTTAATACCCTCTGCCAGATGTGTGCAAAAGGATTTGGGAGCACGGAATAAATCAGAGAAAAGAGAAGTTGGGTAAATTTTATGGCAGAGTATTTTCTCATAACTATTTTTATTTGAGCTAAACATTCATTACAGTCAAATCATGCTTGGACTACATAGTCAGAAGTAACATTACAAAATCAATGTAAACATTCAGTTTTTATACTGCTAAAGTAATCGTTGCTAATTAACTGACAATATCCTAATAACCCATTACAACTATAAATAACTCAAATACATCACATACTCTCATTTGAGGAAATACTTCATACTTTCAAAAATTGGATTCACAAACAATAACAACTCAGTATGCAATGAAGATTTTGTTAATCAGCAATATTATTGTTCTTCTTAACAAAGCGCAAGATAAATTATTTTATACAAATTTTGAACGGCATGATAATATCATTATGTTTAGTGTTATTATTTACAATAATATTTTCAATAAAAAACATAGCTGACTAACTAATAGTCTCAGAGACATGGCTTAACATCAACAAAGGGTAAACCTTTACATTTATGAAAAATACTGGTGATTCATAAAATTTCAGTCACTCCTAAATCAAGTGTTACATTTTCTGATTCTAATGCACCTTTACCAATACTGTGCTGAACATATTAACCTAAATATACAACATATGTAAACATAACTAATTTCATAGATTCTGCCTTGGAACAATTGATTTTTTGGGGAGGGGGTGGGGGTGAATTTATATAGTGTAAGATTCTACTCAAGGCACACCAATGGATTAGAACAAAATTGTGCAAAATAAATAACAATGCATAATATATATGGGTGTAATATGTTTGTCAGAAACAATAATGTTCCTGGAATCCACGTATTTGATAGTGATTGATAAATATTGATTGATTCATGATAATTCACGTATTTGCAAGGACAAGGACCCCAGAAGTCTACATGCAACAATCCTAAACATTTAGTTGAAGAAATATCTAGTAAACATTGAAACAGTTCCCTTTTACATACAACACAACTGGAGAATGATGTCATATTCTGTTTTAAAGTTACAATACTAACAATACCCTTACAAATCATGCTTCAATTTTGCTATAGTACTATACACACATCTCTCATGCCACAACTTGAGTGTATTTTCCATGTCCTGTTGGAAAGCTACCTTATTTAAAGACTCAAATTGTCATATTTCATAAGGTTTATAACACTAATATAACAGTTAACTAAGTTGATGAACTGTCATGAAAACTAAACCACTCAGATCATAAATGGTTAAACCAAAATTTTTTCTACCAGATGACAAGCAATTTTTTGCAATAGATCCTATCCAATTAAATTTCTGTGCATTTCTGGTACAGAGCAAGCCTAATCTATAACTCAGTGCTAAATTAACAGTTGTAATACCTTGGCATTAATGTTATCTTGACTCCGAATAATAGACTTATTTGAACTCTTTGACTATATAAAGACTTCCAGGATATGATAAAAATGAGTTGATATACCTGAATCAAGAACGAAAGTAAAATTCCCTGATTTTCGCCTTTATTACTAAATCTACAGAAGGCATATTATTTGTCTCTGCCCAAATTTCAGAATAGGAAAAAATCACAACATAAAACTGTGGCTTCAACAAACCAACTTCCAAACATGTTGTCTGCAACTTGACTGGTTTGATTACTACTTTTTCTTGACAGACAACTTCTTCTGCCCTATTAAATTGATGACTAATTGAAAAATTTGCTCTACCACTTGCACACTGTTACACTAAACCTTGCTGCATGCAAAATGTTGCTACATGACCAAAACAGCACATTTATAACAATGAACACTACTTATCTGATTACTGGTGCCCTTGAGAATGACAATATCACAACGGAGTTTTGCACACCTCCTGTAGAGATTAGAAATCCTGCAAATGCTCCCAAATAATTATTAATGTAAACATCTAAAATTACTAGAATGTTGTAATATTGCTTCTTCAGCAGAAAATATGCAACTCCTGTAGACTTAAATTCATTAATATACTATTGATAAAGTTGTCAAACAATAACTGCATACCAATCTAGAACTTCCAAAATTATCTTGTAGGCAAAATGCAATTTGCTAATATAACAATTTTCATTCTTGAGACATCTTGTCAATTTCTTCCACCTGGCAATGTATAATGACACCCTTTGATCTGGTTCCATTCATTCACTACAAAATGAGGCTGTAGTATAATAAAGTACTCTCAACAAGGGATCGAAGTTGGATTTTGAAGTTTCCAAGTACCTCATGGGTCATTAACACCAGCTAAAATAATTTCACAGACATTTCTAGTGATAAAAATAAGTCGCCAGGTTATCGCTAGGACCGCTAAAAATTGCTATACCCTTCTTTTGGAACTATTGCTAGCTCAGAATCTACAGGTGCTGCTTCACTCTCATTGACAAATCCAGGAGTATGGTACATGAGCAAATTCCCAACATTACTCTTCCACTCTCTGTAATTTTGTGATGCTGACAACTTGGCAAAATGCAATGCATTTCAAGACTCAACCAACTTATTCCCATACCAAAAAATAAACCAGTACCAATCAGAATGTAAATTAGTTTTACTTGTACTTGCCCACTTAAATTTTTGTGAGAATAGTAGCTCCACAAATGTACACAATGCTCATAAACTGAGGTGCAAAAATGATGTGGCAATGAAACATAATTTGATGAAATCCATCATTAATGATAGATTCTTTCACCAAGATGGAAAAATTCTTTATCAGAAAATTTTGGCAGAGCTCTTTTTCATAAGTGTTTATACTTTACACTTTCTCATAAGGGATTTCGCATTAATTGTAGTCATGTTGAACTTTTTCTGATTATGTAATGTAATCAGAAGTAACATTACACAATCAAGGAAAACTACATTAAGTATTTATTTTGCTAAGGTAATCATTGCTAATCATCAAATAATATCCTAATTCTCCATTACAATAACAAATAACTCAAATACATCACAAATTTCACCCTTCTCTCTATGGAAATGAATTCCTATAATAACCAATTTTCATTTATTTTTGACAGTCTAGGGGAAAAAGTTTGAAGAATTGCATAAGCTCATGAAAGTGAAAATATCAATGAAGACCACAAAATGAAGTACACCTATTATGATGAAGGAAATATTGGCAATTCCACCACAAACTTGTGGAAAAATGTCACAAATTATCCATGGTCCACTGCAAACTGTTGTACATTTCACAGTGGGAGGCTGACTGCAGTAGATTGTATAAACTTTAATTAAATGGGTTCATGCCAGATGGTTCAACCAGTCTGTATGAACAGTTCACTGTCGTGAAAGTCCCCTTACATTCACATGCCTCCTATTTGTACATTTACCTTTTTTTTTTTATTTTAATATTTTTAGAAAAAGTTTTGTGTAAGATTTAATGTGGGTATAATTGTGTTACATTACAATAATTATTCATTTTTTATTTAAATGATACATTTTGAATTGTCCAATTCACAACAATATCTTGAAAAGGCTATCAGAATCCAAGCTGATAAAATGGATAAAAAAAAAAAGATAACAGCATTCCTGCATTCCCTTTTGTTTGACATCAGAATATATGTCAGCTCCCAGCAGGTTTGCTTGTTGTTGTTGTTGTTGTTGTTGTTGTAGTTTTGTAGAAAATTCTCTCATAAGCAATTTATGTATACCATTGTACCATTCCCAGAAGTCAATTTTGAGGGCTCTGAAGAATCTTGCTTTATGAGATATACCATTAGAGTCAATTGACAGAATATGAACAGGCAAGTAAATAAATATTCCAATTCCATAGTAAAATTTGTTCTCAATCATTGTTAAACAAAAGAATATTGTGAAATTTTTCGATGTGTTAATGCTTAAGAACAAAGGAGCAAATCTTCCAAAATCAAACTCAAATTTTTTGATGCCCATTGTGATATAAGTGAACACAGTAAAATTTATGTTAAGATCCAATTCTAGTTTATGCATTCATCAATTGATATTTCCAGGCACATCAATTGCTATGATCATTAGTATCACTAGTGTAGTGAATGTTTTATTTCAGAAGGTGACTGTGTTACTCCCATTGCATAGAGAGATCCGACACCTAGTCAGCTTGCAAGGGATTTCTCCCTCCAGGTATCTCCCCCCTCAGCAGGGCACCATCCACAAGTTGTAAGCAAAAACCACTGGTCTTCCGACAAGTGTGGTAGTTAGTGTATATAAGTGTAAGTGTTGCAGTAAATAGCGTAGACCAAGAAGAGGAAGGAAAGATCACATGTAGACCATAACCCATTTGTAAGGGTTCTGCTCTGGCATTCACCCGTTTCTGATCACAGAAAACATGGAAAACTACCAATCAGAGCAGGCAGCCCCTACAATTCTCCTCCAGACAGTGGATGAATCTGACCTGTCAATATACAGAGTCTCGAAATTCCAGAACAGACAGAACTTGAACCCTCGGTCCTCCCGGTCAGAGCCAACAACAATGCTGGTTCTGAGTATAACTAAGCCAATCAACTCTATAGTATCCAGGTTGCAATGCAAAAATATTTATCAAAAGTATAAAACATAATATACATTCGAGTGTAACAGCACAACAGATTGTTTTAAAAAAATTCACCTACTATGTGCACTGAATTTCAAGAATATCGACTTTTTTATAAATATTATGAGCATTTATATAAACTGGAGTGTCTGTCTGATGTTTAAAAAATAACTGTCTCTCTACAATCCCATATGCTTCCTTAAATGACATAAAAAACAATTCAATTGTTTTTATGATTTTTGTCTCTCTATATCTGTGTGTGTGTCTGTCTCCCCCTATCTGTGTGCATCTGTCTCCCTCTATCTGTGTGTGTGTGTGTGTCTCTATCAGTGTGTGTGTGTGTGTGTGTGTCTCAATCTATGTGTGTGTCCGTGGGTGTGTTGTGTCTGTCAGTCCCTCTCTGTCCACGGCAGTCTCTCTGTGTCCACAGCAGTCCCTCTATGTTAGCATCATCAGTCC
>BOPP01000034.1:5411035-5478081 GCA_017312745.1 Gryllus bimaculatus
TATATATATATATATATATATATATATCAAATTTTAATGATCGTTCGGAAATGTTTACGAAGTTTACAAATGTAGTCCCAAAAATGTTCGTAATATTCTAGGGGCTGGTTAACTAATGTGACCAAAATTTGATGTAATTTAACATATTTTTCTCAATGAATTTATAATAATAATAGTAATAATACTAATAAATGAAATATGTGAATATTTAAGAGTATAAATAAATATTACTGGCGTACATTTTTCATATTTCACAAAATTAGGTATTCTTGTGACCAAATATTTAAAATTTTATGTTATTCCTAATGATTTTTTGCGCAATTTATCTTCTCTTCCCATATCCATATTTAATGAAATCAATAACTACGATATTTCTTGAAAATGAGATGTGCCCCTTCAAAGTTTGAATTTTGAAGGGTTAAATATTTATAAATAAAAGTACTTATTTTGTAACAAAATATTGTAGTATTTTCCTTAACCAATTGTCAGTATTGATTTCGATAACAAAATTAACATTTTGTACCAAATTGTATTTTTCGAATACCTTTTGCTTTTCAAATATCATCAAATATTTGCGGCACAATTAGCACTTATTATTAGATCAACCAAATGGCAGAAGTAACAGTTGATTTGATGAGCTAAACGTAGTTTTCGGACTGAAGAATTTGTCTTGAAGGTTTACAACTTATAGGTGGCAGGGACGGATCCAGCTAATATTTTTTTGTGGGGGTGACATCGTAGATTTTTGTTGAATAATAAACATATGTGTTATTATATTGTATATTATTTATTTACTGCAGATAAGATACTACACAATATTATTGTTTAAATAATTACATAATTCGAACATAAATTAATATTTAAATCAATTTTGCAAATAAAGGAAGGCATACGAAAACTCAAAGCCTTTTTGGAGGCCATGACTTCATGCCCCCCTCCCCCCGGGTCCACCAGTGCTTAGTGGCTTATACTTATTATGAAACTGAATTTGTCACATTCAGACAAAGCATGTAAATGACAATTTATTTATTGTCAGAGTTAAGTAGAAATATTATTTGCAGTAGGTTGTTTATATTATTGCAAAAGTGTATTAAAATGTTTTTGCATACAAGTCACAATGCCAAGAAAATATCTAGACATTTGGATTGTAATTTACGAAGTTAGTAGCACATTTAACACTGACCACTGTGGACCTCAATTAATCATCATCTACTTTTTCTTGCATCTAATTTTTCGTAACAAAAAAATCCACTTTTGTCGTCTTTGTTCCGAAGGTTCAATAATTTTATTTCCCCGATTCCTTAAAAAGAAGCATGGAATCTAAAAAGCTTACTTTGTCTTTCTCGCCCCCTCTAGTCACAACTGCACTATCACATACACGTTGGTTAAAGTGAAAATTCATATTTATTTTAGAGAAAAATTAACTCCCTTCGAGAAAGTATAGCTACACACAATAAAAACGTTTTAAGTCCACGTAGGTAAAGGAAAAACTTGCAACGAAGAAAGATCTCAATGTAGTATAAGAAAATCGACACATATACTGTATTTTAATAATGCCCGCGGCTGAAAGACCTGTGTTCTGGACATCCCAATGAAGCAGAGAGTAAGGGTATACCATGATGCACGAAGTGTGGTGTTACGTTTTATGGCAGTTGATTTGATAGTACCACAGTATATGTATAATAATATATTTTACTGTGGTAGTACTACCCTCTCCACGTCAAACGACTATCCCCCTGCTCGTCATGCATTTGCGAGCAACCACGGAAAATAAATTCTCTTCTTGTGTGCAACTAAAGAGAAAAGAGATCCGGTTCATTTTGAAAGAGCGGTTCCTTGAACGGTTCTTTGAGGTGAACTCTTGAGCGACTCGTGACTCCTGAATCGTGAGTGAGCGGACGGACAGCTCATCCGGTCTGGTTGACGGAACGTAGAAGTGTTGAAAAAGTTGTCTTGCACATGTAAACGTATTGTCCTTTAAGATAAATATTCAAAGCGTTTTTTTCTATCAGGGTCAGTAACAGACATGCTCATTTGTAATGTAGTTTACATTCCAATTGATAATGATTGTTAAATGAATATTGAAATTTGTGAATGATTAACACGTCAACCGCTCTTGGTTTATTTGACAGCAAATGTCTATTGATTTGCCGACATTAAACAATCGAGAGAAAAAAGGTCAACGTTCAGCGTACTTACCCGCTTGCAACTGTATAGATCAGCATGGCTTCGTCGACGGTATGTTGTATATGTTGCTTTCGTGTGTGCGTGTGACGTGTAAACACAATGTCAGTAACTGATGTTTATATAGACTTCCATTTTCTGTGCATTCATTAAAATGTATTGTGGATATAATTGGGTTAATGGTCTAAAAATGTTTCACGATTTGTCCTGTCAAATTTGTTCAAAAACTAAAACTAAAATGGGTTTTGTTTTTTAGTAACATGTAACAGTGTTTTTCAACAGTTACATACTCTTTAAACATTCAGTTCTTGGATTTCCTTGCATGAATGTAAACGTAAGACACTCAAAAATTTAATATCAATTTACTCTTTTTGAAATGAGTAAATGCTAGTTTTGCATGTGTAACTTTAAAACGTCTTGTTGAAGGCACCACTCCTAGATGATGATACATTAGGCTTTGGAGAAGAAGAAGAACCAAGAAACGGGAAAAAATTAACGTAAGAAAATGTTCTTAAACTAGTTTCCTGTAAGAGCACTTTAAATATATACTGTTGTATTTTTGTTATTCATTAGTGCACCTTGTAAACTATTATTCCACTTTGTAACATTTTCCACCTATTGTCCCTCTGTGTGATGTGAAAGAATCTTTTCTTACTATTTTTTAAAATCTGCCATTTGGCCTAAATTTTTTAATGTATTGTACAACTAGAAAATAATTGTTTCAACAAGTGATTTTTGGAATTGTAATGTGAGGTATGAGAACTACAATGGCCTATATGCCATGTTCCACTGTGCAGTTAGTCTGGTATTGCTCTCACAGCCACATATTAACATTAAAATTTAATATTTTTAATAACTTCAAGTATTGAGCTTGAAATAGATATTGACAGATAATTTGTTTTGCTCATGTTTTGGATAGATGGAAAAATAATTTATTCACTGCTCTTGGATTAAGTTTGAAAATATTACATTGTAAAGGATGTTTGAAGTATTTGATTTACATGCTCCTCTAGTACTCGCATCAAAATATAGGTTTTATGAACTGTCAAATTAAATAATTCCTGTTTAAACAATTTAAATTGTTTGGATTTGGGAAGTTGTGTTTGGATTGTATGTGCTGGAAATCAGTGTAATTATTTTATGAATAAAAAGTGTTTGTAATGGTTTGTGACATTTGGTAGCAATATATTGATAAAATATGTTGATGTACTTATACAATAATATGGGTGGTTTGATAATCCTGAAGAAGGCTGTCCATTGTGTTAATGAATTTGATCAATAGTATCAATCATCTGAACAGAAAGTAAATTTATGTATCATACAATAACAATGCAGAAAAAGTATTTTGAGAGAGAGTTAGTCTCTTATCATTCAGAATTGTTGTTCGTAAATAATACCTTCCTGCTCAAGTTCAAACTAAGACTTGGTTCTAGCTACTAACTAAACTAAGTTGTAGCACTAAGACAACAAACTCATTGTGACATCATTCTTTTTCGTGTAGCAAACAGGGCAGAGCTGCTTGAGAAATGCTTTAAGGAAATATGAACGTTTGTTTTTCATATTACTGCCTTGTGTTAACTGTGTGAAGATTTTTATTACTAATATACACATTTTTGTATCAAATGTGAAAACGTTTAGTTCATTTGTAATCACATAGTACTATGTTACTGTTTGTATTGTCCATGTCCTGTCCTGCATGTCCATGATACCATGATAACCTTTTATTGTATGCAGAATGTGTACTGGTTCTTAATATTTTGTATTACTTTAATTTTAATTCTAGACTTGATTATTGAGATATTTTGTTTTCTGTTGCAGACATCCATTTGTTACATTTTTCCATTTATTGTTTCGAGTGTCTGCTGTTTTAGTATATTTATTGTGCAATTGGTTTAAAATAAGTTTTATAACAAGTTTTGTAACAGTAGTATTACTGCTGTCAATGGATTTCTGGACAGTAAAAAACATTACAGGTAATGTGATATGTACTCTACTCGTTATTTTATTGTTGTCCCTTCTCAAAACATTATTTGTAGTTTGTTTTGACTACATTTCAGGACGATTGATGGTGGGCCTTCGGTGGTGGAATTATGTTGATGATGATGGAAAATCACATTGGGTTTTTGAAGCACGAAAGGTTTGGTTTCTTCTAAAAAGATTTATTATGGTATTAATATTACATATGTTGTTTTAATAAGAGCTCATCTGTCATGTGAACCCTCTTCCCAGGGAAACCAGCAGAATAGAATCAACCCTTCTGAATCCCAGATCTTCTGGTTGGCATTAATTTTATGTCCATTGCTGTGGTGTATCCTTTTCCTGACTGCTCTTGTAGGATTATCCTTTACATGGGTGGTATGTATTTTATTTTTAAAGTATGAATGTAAATTAATTTAACAAAATGGGGAAAAATTGTATTGATTGTCACATAGAAATATTGAAAGTATGATGTGTAATTGTCATTAAAATCATTTGAAATGTGAACCTCTGTAACTGATAATGTGGTACAGATTTGTTGACAGCGTTTCCAATTTGATTTGGGAAATTTGATTAAGAAACACAAATTTCTTTGTGCATGAACAATACAGTAGACTCACTATTATCCGAGGTTCCAGTTTAACTGATTAGTCATCAGAAAATAAAAAGTCTTGCGAGAAATGGGCACATGGAAGAATATATTAGTTGCTGCAGAAATAGCTAGCCAGTGCATGCTAGGCAATGCTGTCACCAATTTTAGAGATATTAAGACTTCCTGAATTCCATAATTGTTAGATTCACTCATTAACTTAGATAATGTTAGTTCACAGTAGATGAAGTCTGGATGTTGCATGTGTGCTGTATGTGTTCATTGATAGTAAATTATAGTTATAAAGAGAATTGATGTCTTTCACTGGTTTGATGAAACTATATTCCGAGAAAAACTAATTATTTTGAATTTTTTGTAATGAAACGTGTGTATGATATATAGTACATGGTTTAATTTATGTTGAAATTAGTTGTAACTAATATTGTAATTTTTGCAGTTGCTAGTATGTATTGCTCTAGTTCTGAATGGAGCAAATTTATATGGCTATGTGAAATGCAAGATGGGCAGCAATCAATCCATTAGCCGCTCTTTATCTGATATGACGTCTGATTTTTTCCGGAAGCAAGTTATTCAAAATGTAAGTATGTGCTAATACCTATAATGTTGTGTTAATATGATCATTGGTTGGTGGGACTCTTGAAAATCACACACACAAACACACATCCACACTTCTCAGAATGAGCATAACAGTAAATCGGGTGTACATTTAGTTGAATGCAGCTTTGGCTTTTTCTTTTCGTAGTGTAAGTTGTGGAAAAGTTGTCTGTGGATATCCATTTTCTTAGGTTAAAATCCAATAAGACCTTTGCTTTAAACATTTTTCTTAATTTTTCTGTGTTATTTTTAACCAAAATCTAGCAGTAATTTTGTCTGATTACCAGGGACTGGATTTCAACGTTCTGTAGATGCAAATTTCCTCTTTTAGCGATGAAGTGTGATCACTTGATATGTGCATCATGAAACATCCTATGTTTAATTATTAAAATGTGATTTTTTATGCATTTTATCAGTTATCTTTATAACCATAACATTTCTGTAACTACCAATGATAGTGCATAATTTGCTTGAAAACGTCTCCAGGAGTCTCTCATATTTATGTACTATATGTAATGTAATAGTTTTAATTTTTAACATTGTAATTTTTGTTTCTATTTACATGGCTCATTGTAGCTAATACAAACATCCTGCATCTGAATTATCAAGAAAAAAATTATTATTCGCTATATTTCATACGTTGAGTCCATTTTGAAAACCAGTAAAGCTGATGAACTAATACACATGTCTTAACAGTAACATAACATACAGATAGCCTATAATTGCTAGGCCCAAGAAGATTTTAGCTTTTTTTATTTTAAAAACTTTTTTGTAAACTTTCATGTACCTTGAGGTTTTCTTAGTGTGTATGGAAACTGATAAATGCTGAATTGCTATGAAATTACGTTGTTTTTATTTGTTCATGTAAGCTAGGTAGTACCACAATATAATTATTTTTTTCTTCTTTTCCTTTTTTTTCAGATGTCTTCAATGATGAGATCTAGTCAACAACAGCCAAGCACACCTGCCCAACCAAATATAATTTGATCTAGGACTCTCTTCAGCCATAACAATAAATTAAGTGTAATACATTTAGTTGAATAAACCTTCACCTTTTCTTTCTATTTCCTCATCAATTTTTTAAAGTTAGAAATGAGAAAAATAATTTTGTTGTTTATATTCATTGTTAAACCTTTTTAATTTGTGTACAGCCTTATTGCTTACAATCGGAATGAATGAATGAATGAACGTGTGAAATGAAGTTAATGAATAAATTATTTATAGAATTCCAATGTTTGAGTAAGAGTTTTATTGAATTTTGTACTTCTTCCCTTTTAACAGGTTCATGGCGTGCATATTTGGCTGCCTGAACTATGACTTTAGTTCCTCATCCCCTATCTTTGTATTGTAGAGAGAGTATTTTAGTAAAAGTGCATACAGTAAAAAGTGCTGCTTTTCTACAGAAAAACTTGCTTCATGGATGCTTGATACCAATAACATGTATTTTTCTCGCTCCATTTTGAAGAAATTTACTTTTTAAAATGTTTAGTTTTGTCAAAATCAACATGTAGCTACATAAAAATTTATTTCAGGATTCTGTCTGTCCGTTGTGACACACTAGTACCTAAACTGTACCCAGCATTTTGATGTGAATAGATATTCGATCTGAGTGATATGGCCCTACAAATTTAAAATGGATATTTTAAGTAGAGTACTTCACAAGAAGGCATTTTAAACATGTTCGTATAAAAGCTCTAACTTAAGTTTATTTTGCTCCCATAGAACATGTTTATAAAATGGTGCAGGTCTGGTAAACATTAAATCCTCTGCGTTTTCGAAAATTGCAAATGTTAACATTTTTTTTCTTCCTCTTCCAAGTACATTATATATGTAGTATACATTTCTTTCTTAATGAAATCTGACTTTCAAAAGTTAGATCTTTAAATGATGTCTAATATTTTTTCTAAACAAGTAGTTTTCACTTAATACTGAATGAAATAATGGAAATTAAAAATAAATATACAAGTTTTTCTCAAAGTACTCCAGATTCTTTCTGGAGTGATGTAATATGGTATAGGTCTTATTTTCACTGCATATCCTGGAATTATGAGAATGTAAATGTTCTTTTCTTTTCTCTTTTTTTTTGGTAAACTGTCTTCGCCTTTAATATTGAAGCTAGAGACTTTCTATAATAATAATGAAAAATATAAAGGAAGGTATTTATAAATATTAGATCCTCCAATCTTTGCATGAACCCATTTTGGATAATGATAATTTTTGTATTATTTTGAATCGAAATGTCCAGAATCACAACTGCGTTGAGCACAGTATGGCCTGATATAGCCGGGCAAACTATCGAGATAAACAATTCGGGGAAGTCAAGCATGAATCGCCCAAGTAATGAAAATGTGGCCCGCAACCATATTAAAGTTTTAGTAGAGGCCCTTGACTCCTTGCAAGTTAGACAACCCTGGATTATGATGTGGTTCTGATCCCATTTTCGGCAACGCTCTGTAATTTCGAAAACTGCAAAAAAATAAAATAACATTGCCAAACTACAATATTGATGCTAGAGAGTTTTACTTTCTCGCTATGGAGTAGAGAGAAAGTTATGTATCGCTGCGCGAGAAAACAGCGAATTGTTGGGTGTTATGAAGAACGTTTAAGAAAATGGTGCAGGCCTCATGGTCGTTTAAAACCTTGATTTTTCGAAAAATGCAAAAGTTCAAATTTTTTTAGTCTTCCAACAACTAAAATATTATAGATAGAGATATTTTCCCTTCATGAAATCTGTTCCTTAAAGATAGGTTTTGAAATCAGGTCATGTACAATTATTCGAAAAATTGGGTACTTTTCACGTAATTTTGTGTGAGTATGCGGGCTAGAAAGTACTTGGATTTAGTACCTCTTGCTTAATTAACGAAATGTGTTCTCCAAAATTAATATTTAAACAAATTTATGTTCATTTTTTTGATGAAAATATAAGCAGTTTCGCATAATTTTTGCTTCCGAAGCTGCAGATTCTAATATCCCGCACTTCTTTTCAGGATTGGATTAAGATGTGGGTGGCCCGGGGCCACACTTTGTGTGGAGGCCCATTGTTTCAAGGTGTTCAGAATGTAATGCAATGGAACGAAAACTAGTTTATTTACAAAATTGATTTTGTAAATATGAAACAAATGTCGAACGAATTGTTGGGATTTTTTTTTTCTTCTTAATTTCTTCCCTGTTCAGCAGATCATCCTTTTCAGGGAGTTGGGCTGGTAAATCTTATTAACATTCTGGATATTTTTAATCCTAATTTTTGTCATTTTCATTTTAGCTAAATGTAACCTTTGCTTGATGATGATTATACATGTAGTTTAATTATTTTGAATGTTTTTTGGGGGATTTTGTCTTAAATGGCTTTGAATGCATTCGTATTTAATTTTTTGTTCATAGACCTGAGTATACTTGCCTATGATCGTCGAAAATCGTCTTTAGGGAAACGGGGACGGGTTCTCATTCTTGAATTTGTGGCTTTGTCAAGGTGGAAAATATGGATGCAAGGTAGCAACTGTAGTTTGGAATAAAATGATTTATTTATTTTTGACAGAAATTCAGGGATTGGAGCAATTGGCAATACATGATGTATTTGGCTGTTGCTAATGAACCAAGGTGCTTTAATGATTTTCGTAAAAATTTGTTTTGAAGTATTTATAATAATTTGATGAGACACGATGCGGAGTTGTGCCATACAGAGCAGGCATATGTTAGTTTACGACAAATTATTGATTTAAATAATAATGGACTATTTTTAAGGACTCAGTTCTGATTTATAGTTGATTAGAGAGTTAAGTTTACTCATTTTAGCGTAAGCTTTATTTGATTGAGTAAATGGGTTTCCATGTTACTCTTTTATTTAATAGGACTCTGAGATATTTTACTGGTGTTCCGGAAGGGAGCCATTGGTTTGGTATTTTCTATTTTTAATTCTGGAGGTGTAGGTGATCTGCGAAGAGTAACAATTTTAAATTGAGACTATTGTGGGTTGATATTTATTCTCCAGGTTTTAGTCCAATTTGTGAATTTTTATATATCGGATTGTAGGTAATCATATGTTATATTAATGTCTTCGTCAGCTACAAAGAGGGCCGTGTCGTCTGCATAGAAAGCGATTTCTGAGTCTATCGGAGGAAGGAAATCTGCCATAAATATGATGAACAATAAGCACAAATCATGAGGAACCTCTGCTTTTATCGAATGTAATGGTGATAGTTCAGATTGTATTTTAACTTAGGAGGACCAGTCTCAAATGAAATTTTGGAAACATTGTTGTAAGTTTAGATTTTTTAGTCAAAAAAATAGTAAAACTGACTGTGACGTATGGGGGAGAAGATCATCAGCGCACGTTTTCTTGAGTTCCAGAATCCCTTCCTATAATTTTAACTGTAAATAGTTGACAGATGAGTAAAAGTTAAAGATCAATAGTTAAAAATAAATTTTGAAAAAGCGCGTAATTAGCAACGTTTGAAAAACTAGACATTTTCGTTCCCGAGTTATAGAAAACATATTTGCAACGGTAACGAACTGCAGCTTTGATTTTTCTGCATTGCCAACAAAATAGTATCTCGCTCTTACCTCTACTCCTACCACTACAAGTAAAAGGAGAGTTCAACAAAACGTGCGCATAGTGAAGCTACATTTACGCCCAGAAGCAAAACAAGGAGCCATTTCAGTATTTGCTCCATGGATCGGGGATACTAGACAAAAACCTGATTGAGATGGGGGCCATTGACCCGGAAGCTTAAGTACATTATTTATTACAACCATGTTAAGTGTTTTAGAAAAATTATTCAATATAAATCTAAAATAATTCATTATATGCCACTGTTTTGTTAAAATAAACATTATTTTTCTTTTTGATGATCAGTATAGTCTCTAATTGTATAGAAACAGTTGTGCAGCAGAAAATATTTTACTTTTAACTTAAATTTGAGTACTGACTTCAATTGTTTAATGACATCTGGCAATGCGTTGTGAAGTAACGTGCATGTATTGTATGTGGATTTCTGATAGTGATCTGTTGATACTTACACTGGATGAATGTGATTTCTACTATGTGAGTTGTAATCATAAATATTATTATTGCATGAAAATATGTTCCCAACGTTAACAACGTCACTTTTGCCAAATAATACAGATTTGTAAATAAATAGGCAATATAGCCACTCTAGCAGCGACGAGACGGGGCGTATGTGTATGCGCAACGAAACTCCCACATATTTTCCGACAGCCCAGCGCAGAACGCGCAAGCGATCGGGTATTATGATTTTGCGATCACGATGGGGGTTGATGGCGATGTGCCTTGTCACTACCCGAACTCGATTCCGATCACAATCCGGTAATGTCTCTTGTCGCAGCACGCCAGCAAAGAATGGGAACAACGCGCGACACTGAGTTATCAAGCTTTTGGGAGCAATTTGCTCGAGCAGAGACCGCTGGTGACAAACACGGATATAGAATCTGCGGTGAACTTGTTCACTGACACGGTTATGTTCGTATACAAAAAGGCCACGAAAGTGACGCGCGTGCCGGATTCTCCTCCCGAGATCACAGACGAGCAAAGATGGACACTGCAAGCGCTCAGCAGAGCAGTAAAGCTTCATCGCCGATTTGGTGATCCCGCAGACGGGGAGCGGCCGAGAGCGCTGAGCCGAGAATTCCGTGCGTCTCTGAGAGACGAGAGAAACGCTCGGTGGAAAAGTACAATATAAGAGGGCAATCTCCACGATAAACGCCTATGAGGCTTATCCAAAGCGCTGGAGCGGCAACCAGGAGTAAACCACCCCATTTATAAACCAACGCGGACATCCCAAGGCTCCCTGGCAAACCTCCTCCGGCACCGGTGTATGTGTGGGACGACGCTGCTAAAAGCGAAGTCTCTGTTGACTCGCCTTAGCCGGCCAAAGCGCCGGATTCATCCATGGGTTAAGTTAGAAATAAGTTAGTTAGTAAGCACTGCCCCCTTCTTTGCCGCATAAGCTAAAGAGCTGCGGTGCATGTATCTCCAACATGTCAATAAACTTCCCCCTCGCCAGGGCTACTGGTGGGGGGAAAGTTGAAATAGGCAATGCAATGGTAAGACTCCAATCTCAATGAAAAGAGCAAGAAGAGACTTGCAAGGATCACGTGGATGGCATTTTTTCATTCGAATTATTTTCTTTTGCAATCTAAATGTCTGGGTACTACATGATGAACTTCCCCAGAATATTATGCCATATCACAGGCGGGAATGCACATTAGCAAAATACACGCAACGAGCTGCATGAAAGCCGACAGAATTTGAAAGAATTCTGGATGCGTAACATAATGAACTTAATTGAGTGTTTAATTCTGTTATATGTACATTCCATTTGAGGTTTGACTGAATTGAGAGACCTAGAAAATTTGTTACCTTTACATCAGCTAATTGCATATTGTTAATTTTCAACGGAGCATACGATTGCTGATTTGACATGCAAAAATGCATTGAAACTGTTTTTCCTTCGTTAACTATTAATGTGTTATTACAAAACCAATTTGAAACTTCTGAAATTGTACTATTTATTTTGTTTTTTTCGTAAAGAACATTCGTGTCATCGGCAAACAGAACCGTTCTTCCGTTTTTAATGGAGGGCATATTGTTTACGTGTAACAGAAAGAGGATAAGACCTAAAATTGAACCGGAATCGAAAGAATCGGAAAGATACATAAATAATGTTTTTTCGTGCCAGTACGGTATTTCTACTGTTTGAGATCGATTTTTTAAGGAACGAGGTTATCCAATCTAGGGCGATACTACGAATTCCGGAAGAAGGTAATTTTGATAGCAAGATGTTAATGTCAATAACGTGAAAAGCTTTCGAAATATCTATGAATATTCCAATGGGTGCTTCATTTTGGTTCATCCAAGATAAGAAAAAAATGGCAGTTTCCGTAGATTTTGATTTTATAAAACCATGTTGTGAGTCTGAAAACGCTTCGTTTTTTGCTGAGGAAAGTTTCCATTCGCATATAGAAAAGGCTCTCTAATATTTTTGAGCAAACTGACAAAAGAGAAATTGGGTGGTAATTTTGAATTTCATTTTTGTTCCCTTTTTAAAAAGTGGCTTAATTTTTGGTGTTTTCAAAATATCTGGAAATATTTCGATGCATAAAGAAGCATTGAAAATGTGAGTTTACGTGTGTATAAAGGCAGGTACACAAATTTTCAATAAACAATCCGGAAATTCATCTAAATGAGATGTATATTTATTTTTTAGTTTACTGACTATTCTCAGGATTTCGTTAGAAGGAGTTTCGGAAATAAACGTGTCGACTTTTTATTTTATTTTTTTTAAGGTTATGATGTCACATTTTGTGGTTTTAATCTCTTCGTGAGTTCAGTCGCAATTCTAGAGTCTTCGCAAGTGTTGGTTGAAAATATTTGCCACTTTTTCCGAATTACTTGTTTCTTTTTCATTATCCTTTAAAACAACATTCTCTACTAAGTACCGAGATGATGTGGTCATAATTTTTACGATATTCCACATAGCTTTAGTTTTGTTACTTGTGTTCAAAATATCCTGATTATTTTTCATTATTTTTGCCTGAACTATTAATTTACTTAAAATTCTTTTGTATTCCCGGAAGTAGACATGGAAACCGGGTGATACGTCGTGATGTTTTGAAATAAAGTAAAGCGTACCTACGTTTGTTTTTACACGATTATCTAATTCCTTGTGTGATCCAAGTATTATTTTTCAATGAAATGTTTAATTTTCTCTTTTTGAAAGGAAAGCACGCGTTAAAGTGAAATGAATGCTTTGAGAAAAATATATTATATTTTTCATTTGTGTCACGAGCGTTATAAACTGTGTCCCACGATTCCTTCAGCAAGTAGTTCTTAAATACTTTTATGTTAATTTTAGTGAATGCGCTGCACATGTGTGTATTATTTATTGTGTCAATGTTCATGTTATTAATAATTGTAAGAATTTGTGCATCGTGGTCACTGTAACCTAGATTAGTAGTTTTTATTTCATATCTAGTTGTCGTTTTCTTAATTATAATTTGATCTATTGCTTTTTGTGATTTACATGTATTCCGTGTATGTACAATCACAGTCATATCTAAATTAAAAGAATGGAAGACGTGTCGATCACAGGAGACGGTAGTGAGGATTGGGAAGGCAAGGAAATTCTTTGTCATAATCTAAAACAGAAAATCTGTTTTCAGTCGTGATTGGTAGTGGTGATTGTGTTTTTTTCTTTCGGACGATTGGAAGTTTCTGCAGAGTTGCCTATTGTTGTCCAACCGTCTGTGTTTTGAACGACCCCTTCGAGCTTTCGGATATGTTCATCTAAATTATAGTTTATGTGTAAAGGTTTTCAGAATGTCGGTTTTGAGTGTATACAGAATAGAAATTGTAAAGCGAATAGGAGTCATGTCACGAATGCGTATCAAAGTGCGTGGTAAATATGAGAATAAATAAATAGATAAAACTCAGACTAATGTAGAAAGTATCTTCTAAACCAATATCCTTTTAATTTAAGTGTATTAAATTATTTAATTTAAGTTATTTAATTAAAATTATTTATTTAAATTTATTTAAAAAATAGCAAGTGTGTGATTTTAATTAGAATTTAAATGTGATTTATTAAATGAGAAAGAATTTCAATGTTTTCAAAGTAATAGTTCTAAGCTGCAAACTAATAAATACAATTAGATTACTGTACTTTACCTATTGTAAGGCCACGAAATTCACCACTTTTATATTCGACAATTTGAAACACAAATTTCAAGTTTTTCTGTTACTGTTATAGACGAAATTTTGAATTTTGATGTTTTTTCACAATTAACACAAACTTTCAGTAATAGTTTAAAACTTTTCGCAAATCTCAGTTAATTTATTGAGCAAATAAGTATTGGAAGTCTTTAAACGCGTTCAAATACAAGTTTGTCCGTTACTTCGTTTTTAAACATGTTATTTTATTACTTCTTTTTCACTGCTTGAGACAATATGAATCTCTTTTTGGCTTATCTGTAACAAGTAAAGAAAACAATTTAACAATAAAAGGTACCTGAAAGATGTAGAAAAGTAGTGAGAATTAGGTAAAATATTGGATCACAGCCAGAGCACGTCAGTCACGTAAGCAACAAGCAAGCCAACCTCTCAGTATTCTACATAGCTGTTGGAAAAAATGAAGAAAAAAAGTGCAAGGGTATTTTTCTTTTGATGAAAACAATCTGCAATGAATTCAGTTAGTCTCGGTAGCTGATGAGTTGTGGCGTAGTTGGTTCGGAAGCCGAATTGAACTGTTGGAATTGCATTTGTAGAGTGTGGGAATTTAACTAGTCTTCATAATATTAATCTTTCGATTACCTTTGCGAGAGTTGGTAACAAAAATAATAGGTCGGTAGTTTACTGGATCTTTCGCACATTTGTCTGTTTTACAAATCGGTATGATTACGGCAGTTTTCTACGGTTTAGGAAATATCCAAGTCTTAAGCATAAATTAAAATTGAAGTTATTGTTGTGATAGAATTATGATTTAATTCTTTCAATACTTTATTTGTTATATTGTTGTACCTTACAGATTTTCTCATTTTTAGTTGGCGTATTGTTTTATTACTTTCGGAAGGAGATATGCATTTTATTTTATTTGGTACAGTTGTGTATGATTTACTCATATGTTCTTCGATATTTTTATTGAAATCAACGTCATATAACGGATTGGGAGTGAAGGTATTTTCGAAATGGTTGACTATTACTTCGGCCTTTTCGATATTACTGAATAACATATTAGTATTTGAATATAGAGCAGGAATTTCCTGTTGTTCTTCGGTATGGTGTCTGATTGTGGTCCATAAAGATCATTACTGGAGTGTAACTGAATTAAATATTTTCGGAATTACATAGCATCGTGTGCTTTCAAGACTGGAGTCGATAGAACAAACTTTCCGGGCTGGTAGGCCGTGGTCCAGTTGGCATTGAAGGGCCAAACGTTTCGCCTACTGGTCAGTCCCCAGTCAGCCGCCGCCCAGAACACTGCGCTCATGACCCTGCCGCCACTGAGGATTTATCTTTTATTTTTGGAATTGTTGGAATCGAAAATTATTGATTTCTAATGGTACTTTTCTTGAAATTTTGTTTAGTTTACTTTGGACATATGGCCTACGAGTGATTTGCCAGTATTTTCTTAGGTGCGTTTTTGATTTGATGAGATTAATTGTTCTTATTGGGAGTATCATGAAGAATTTGTTAAAAGGTGTAGCCACTGGAATGGTGGCGTGTTGGGACAATTTTGTGATTGCTTTTGATAATTGTGAGACCGCGAAATCTATGTGTTCAGGGATAGTTAATTTTGTAAGAAATAATTAATATTCATTTAGTATCTGAACTTATCCCAATTAGTACATCCGTTACTTAAAAATGTCGATTCTGATTGTTTGATAATGGGGGCCGTGAAGGATATTATAACAGGGCAGTGATCACTATCCAATTCTGATTTAACAGATTGAAAAAGCGGATAATTGATGTTTTTCGTCATTTCTATCGCTAAGATGTCAGGCGCAAATATAGAATCGTATGCCTAATAGAGGGTTCCATTGGGGGTAGGATATTTAAGTTGTATGGGGTTACAAAGTTATGAAGTTTTTCTCCTTGGTTTGAAGAAACATTGCATTCTCATATACGATTTTTACTATTGAGATCACCTAGAAGCATGATATTTTGATTATTTATGAAAGTATTTCCGTAAATATTTCCAGAATTTTTCTTTTATTTCGAAGCTTGTATACTCCAACTATCGTAATTTCATGTTTTTTTGTTATGGTTATAATTTATTTTTATTCCTCTTGTTCTTAATTCTTCTGCTAAAGTTTTATTGGTTTGAGTATGTTTAATATTATTATTAACTACAAGAGATACACTGCCAGAGGAAATTAATCAAGTTCAATCGTTTCTAGAAGTTGAGTAGCCGGGTACTTTACATGTTTTTTCCGATTTTAAGTGTGTTTCAGTGATACATGCCACGCCTATATTAAAGAAATTTTAAAATATTTTAAAGAGATTTAATTGCCGTTTTATGCCATATTATTCCAATTTAAGAGAATTAGACGAATTACAGAATCCATTAGAAGAAAGCTGAGAAGACACAGATGCTGTAGTTAAGCACATCAACCTGCACGTGAAGCAGTAAATACGTCCATTAGAAGGAGAAAAGCATAACTTCTTTATGACTATTATGATTTTGACGACGGAAAAGCTCAAGTATGCACATTCTTGGAATATTTCGATCCTTTCTAGGTTGATCAATCGAGTATGAAACGAACGAACTTTCAACACAGTTCTGGATTGTTGACACACCTTTTCAGTCACTAATCCCGCAACTGTTCCGAAATAATGGCCAAAGTCCAATATCATTGCCCCCTGGTGGGCCCTCAACTTCAGCTTGTACATAAGATGAGCTAGCCGCCTTTTCTATATGTTCTACAATTGGGCCCGATACAACTTCTGCCTTTTCTTTGCCATGATCAAGAACCATATCCACTGAAACATTGCCAGGTTGATCAGGTTCTGCAGTCATAACCCCTCCCCAACACTTGTCTTGATTGACAGTAAAGAATTTATCCATTTTTTATATTTGCCATCTCTTCAGCAGATTTTATTATTGCTTCTTCTGCCTAACGTCTTTTAGAAGCCCTAGGCTTCCAAATTCTTGTGCGATGTCTGTGTCTATCTCCTTGGCGATTGTCTATACTGATAATCTACCTTGAAACAAGGTACGCTACGTATATCAAGACCTAATAACGAGCATTTTTACAAACACTGAGCATACTTAACTTAAGTGTATTTAACACCAAAACACCTATTCAGAAAATATAGAAGGTCCATTCGTGAAAGAAAAAGAAATACGCATTGTCTACTATATTATTTTAGTAGTATACATACCATTTACTGCTCTCACACGCAACAGATATTTATGAATGTGGTCCATAAAGAAAAAAGCATTTCACGGAGACGTGACGAATTGCAATATGACTTTAAGAATATGAAGGATTTGTTTTAAAGAAAGTCATCTAAATAGTCATGTCACATGCAACCCGCAGCACTTCGTCAGTTATATCATTAAAAAACTCCTAAACGAAGCGTTCTAGGGTCTTAAAACCTAAACTTTTGAGGCAGGCCACAAAGATACGGTTCTCATACCTTAATTTACAGGATGAGATATTCTTGGACATACTATGGAATTATGCTGGTTCAGTACTTATCGATTATACCAATGCCACTTATATTTCAACCCTTGGTGACAGTGGTCGTCTTTGTGTCATCACACTTAGAAGGCTTAGATATCTGTATCTTAAACTTTTTACGCTTTCTGTGTACACTGCGGTTTGCGCAGACTGACGAGGTTCATTTGCATAATTATTAATTCAAGATTCGCTCTCGCTGCAACAACTTGAAGTACTATTAATAGTTGCTGGATACCAATGAAGATTTTTCTTATGCATGTGGGGAAAACATCCATTTAACGTTTTGCCGAGGTCTGCTGTGTACGTAATTGTAGAAGGATGTGGGTTTACGGTGAAGAGTGAAGACGCGTCTTGTTAGGTTTGGTTGGTGTTTTACCTGAACCAGTATTTTCGTAATCAGCAGAGATTCGGTGAAACTTTCAAGTCAGCGTGTCAGTCACGTAGCTTTCTCAAAAGTAAAAACCTTTTTTAATAGCTTGTGACACGCGAAAAGCTAACTGTCAAAGAACATTGAACAATTACTTCAAATATTTTTAAGGAAGTGTTGTGAATTGTTCCAAGAATTCTCTCGATAATACTGAGTAAATATTTATTAAAAATTTCTTTTTAACATCAATTGCATTGTTTTTTATTTTTATTTGATATTGTGTTAGTACATTCGATGTTACCTTTATACATTTTTAAACAAATAAATGCGTTTCGTAAACAACTTTCCCTTTTAGAATGGAAATAGTAGGATAGGATAGAGTGTGAAGCTTAAATTGCGAAAGTTCTCGCACGGGTTTACGGAGGAAGTAGGCAAAACTTGTGCTATGGCACAACTACAACTCAAACAACAAACTTTTTAAAACTCAAGTAAAATAGCTTGAAATAAATGATCAACAAAAATCAAAATGTTATAGCCTACAATACTACGTGAATTAATTTAAAAAAGCAACCGAATTAAAAATTATAGAAAAAATAGCGCAAGTTACTCCACAACTGCCAACGACAACAATCCATTTATTTATTTAGGTCAAAAACAGTTAAAAACTGTGTGTGATGTGCTATCGAGATGCACGATTTAAATGTTAGCGGTATCTGGAAGTTTGTACATCAATGCCCAGCGGTAAACTCATACTGCAAACAATACGAACCCAGTACCTGTTTCATATTCACATTTCATCCCATTTATTCTAATACTTTTACAATAGCCTCAGTCCAATTAACAGAAGGTGCCAGTTTCATATCCCGGTGGGTTGTAATAATTGCATTTCATGGCAAACAATTTTTAAGAGAAAATGTATGGATTTTTTCTTAAATATTCCTATCATTATAAACAGTTCACAGCAGAGACATGTATTTTTCTTGTTTTGTGATATTTACTCCGTATTAGTGAGAAGCCCACTCTTGATGGGTGGCCCAGGGCCCTTCCCTTAAGCCGGTTCTGCGTTTTTTGCTTGACGTTTTCAGGAGTTATCAGATTGAAATACAATAGAAACGCCGCGATACGGCATTTTGAAATTCTTAGAATCATTTCTCATTGCTTGGGCAGTGTTTCAGGTTTCATGGAACGGTAATCTGGATTGTTTAATTTGTGTTCACGTATTACCTTTAAATGAATTTTTTCGCGTCTAATGCGCTACGATTAGCAATAAGTTTCGCAAAAGATGGTTGAAATAGGTTAATATGAACAAAAATTGTGATAGTCGGCCAGGGCCGGATTTAAGTATTGCGGGATTCCCAAGCAAAAGCTTGAGTTGCCACGAACACCCCAGTAAAAATAGATCCATCTTTAGTAAATAAAAAACTTATCTTAATGTAAGTACTTTCTGTACAAATATAAATTAATACTAATAACTTTTACATACAATTTTACTTATATTTATTACATTAAATACTTTTTATATTAAAAAATAGGATATTATGCATATTTATCCGAAGCGCGTGACCCCTCATGGATTGGGACCACCAAAAAACTGCTTGTTTTGCTTGTAGATAAATACGATCCTCACGGATGCGAGAAAATAGTACTATTGAAGCTGCACTATACTCCGATTTAAACGCAGTGTCACTTCAAGGTCATGAGCTGGACGGAAAGGGACAGTCATCTAATCGGGAGCTTCGTTGCGATAATTTTGCCTGATTGAATGACAATGTTCTCCTCCCCTCCCAACTAGTGACCTTGAAGTGCCACTATGCTTAAAACGGAGTATAGTTTAGTACTGCTAACAAATTGGTAATCAACACCCAACTCTACTCTTACCTATACTAGCGAAAGAAGTGCTCGACAAAACGTGCGCATAGTGAAGCTATCCAGAACATACAATGTCTAGAATGACGTCACATTTTGTGGGAAGGTGGTGGTTATTACTCGCGCAACTTTTCTTGAACGATGGATTGAAGAAATGCGGGTAGAGTGGTGGTATTAGTTACGAAATCGCTAGATTTCATGAAGCAATGTCTATCGTTGGAGGCTCATTCATGCCTTCGCAACTTTCTCAATAATTTGCGTTCTAACTTTCTCACGCCGACTTCTTCGACTTATTGTGCCAGAGAGGGGGAAGCAAGGTCATCGTTCAAGAAAAGTTGCGCGATTAATAGCAACCTCTGCCATGCGCGTAAGCGATTCCTCGAGAATTAGACTAGAGAAGTTTGTGGCCGTATTTGACACAGAGTTTTGTGTTTCATCTCACGTATGTTATTTACAGATTTGTTTTTTTCGGTTTGTTTAGATTCTGACAGCACATATCGTTAACAAATTTAATTTAAATATATTATTCTACAAGGTATATGATTATGAAGTCACCAACTTTTCATTTTGAAAATGGATCGAAGTAAATATTATTATGAGCATTGCGATGATGCTGAGGTACTTCTTAATAATAAAATTAAATCTATGAAATATATGGATCCACATCCCTTTCATCTGATACGAAAGGTTCTAACGAATTTCGGGCCCCTGTGCTATTCGAGTAGAAGTGACTCACGTACATTTTTATAAACCTTTAAATATTTATTTTTGAAGATAATATTAATTATTATCATCGACAGAAATATTATCTACATTTAACTCTAATAATCTTTGGGACGGGGATCCAGAATGTTCATAAACCCAAACTCCAAAACGTTCGTAATTATTCACGGAGTGGAGGAATTTTCAACTCTAAGTTAAGTAGAATTAGGTATAATGTAACGTATTAAATATAACTAGCCGAATGTGGCACTGCTGTAGCTTTAAACTTTATGTTGTTTGACTTTTTTTTCTTCTTCGGTTGTCCTTTTTATTCAGTTTAGGTGTATCGTCAGCGTTGCGAACTAACCACTTAAATCTTGCAATTATTTTGTGACATTGAACACGATTTCTACCTTCGACGTTCCTGAACTTCGGTAATGTAACTGTTTAATAAAATTGACTTCAAGGTTTTTTCGAAATGTTTTTCTTTCAATTTGTCGTAGGACATATTTTAAAATCAACCGAGTGACGCGCGCCCGCCAATCGCGGGAAATGAAGCGGGGGAGGGTCACGTGAAGCCTACGAGGTGAACTAAAGACGCTAGCTCGTTCATTCTCAATTCTGATCCTATACTTTCAACATTGTTTTCTGCATTCTGACCATGCACGTTAAGATTCCAGAATGCCTTGCCTCGTCTCATACGCCACATCTCACAGACTCGGGAGCGCTCACTAAGCAATCTCATTGAGCCATAACGATATGTGCCCGACCGAGAACAAGAGTGACGGCGGGTCGGAGCGCGAGTTTCGCAACCGTGCATTGTCGCCAATCAACGCCGTCGCGCCACACAGACGCTAGCCGCCCGACGCTCACGTAACTGGGGCCCCTGACCACCGGGAAGACGCAACCTGACCGCCGCGCTGAGGGTCGAGGTAGGGAGCAGACTGCCACGGCTCATGACCGACCGGAAAGACACCGCCCGGCGGTCAAAGATGGACAATGGGCAGTATGGCCGTTTAAGATAAGATTAGTTTTAAGATAGTTCGTAAGATTTATTTTAGCATGAGGCTTCACCTCTGATACAAAAACAAAGATGATTAAAATAATTTCAAGAAAAATGAAACAAAGCGTTTGAATGTCGGGGTAGCATTAGAATTAGCCCCATCACTCATGCCTCCCTCTAGGAAGTCTACCGACGGAGCAGCCGGGGCAACGGAATCGGCCCCGGGACGGCAACGGGAGCAGCCGGTGAATCGGAAAAAGTCTGGTGAGTCGGGGTAACCACGCGGAGTAGTGGTTACACTTCAAATACTTTTTTTTCACAGGTTTCGAATATTTCAAAGAATTTCATATTGTTATCGTTGTCGGTCTCAACTTCTAAGAAACAACCTACTTCTCTGCCTTCTGAAATTTCTTCACTAAAATTTTGTTGATCAAGAATTTCTTTTTCAGGTAAAAACCTTCCTGTGATTCCTCTATTCTTAAAATATCACAATCTGTTCTTTTCTCTTCCTCCTGAGATTCAGCTTCTTCCTCTTCCAACGACACAAATCCACGACTCATCATACACTCGATAAATGTTTCCCAATAACATACCACCTCAACCGATATTTATTGTGACGTAGTGAAATAAGAAATAAATTTCAATAACAAAATAAAAATAATATATTCAAAGATTATTTACAAGTTACAATAAATTGCTAATTTTAAAACACTTCGGCAACCTTTTCCTTTCAGAACACTGCTTTACCGCAGAAAATACAAGCCACGCGTGATGCGCGCTGTCGGACCTCTGTCCCGTGACAATTACCGTCACATGGCCTGACGCCAAAATTTAACCCGGTCGTGGCGACCGTGTGCCCACAGCACGCGAGATCGTCTGGCCCTTACTCTCCGGACATCTCGCCCACACTCCTACACTTCCTCGTACACACACGTACAAGCTCCCCGATGCTAACTGAATGAGAACGCGGGCGCAGATGGCGCCGCGTTAAATAGTTGAGGCTGACACCCCCACCACTGTTCCATAGGTAGGCTCGCCGGCTGGCGCGAGACTCCCAGGTTTGGTTAACGCCCACACACAGGGTTCTCAGGTTGGCTACCTGCTTCCGTAAACGAGGCTCGCCGGCAGCATCCTCGGAGTTTATAGCCTCCGGTATTTTTGGCTCTGCGGCACTACCTGAGTCAACCGCCCGAGCGCAAACTCCCGGATGTTCAAGCTCAACCCCTTCCTCCCCCGCAGCGTACTTTCACCGACCTAACGGTTCTGGCCCTTGTGTTAACGACGCCACATTATTATCAAAGGCGGTAGGTTCGTCATTTGAGACACCCACGAATATAAGGAAAGAAATTTTTCAAAATGTCTTGATTTATTCTCTATGTTAAAACATATTCAATTCCATATTTCATTATTAGGTAAAAACACATTTCAACCAAAGATATATTATTCATCAAAATTACACTTTGGAAATGTATTAATGGTGATTTCCAACTTTCATTTTTGATTGTCACTGACTTCCGGTAAGTTGTCAGTTGATTTTCTAAGTTTACACCAAAACCATTGAGTCCTGGATGAATTACCAATTTACTTTTGGCATTAAAAATATCAAACCAAGCATTCAGAAGTTTCAAAAACATTGCTGTTACTTCCCAATCACAATTTATTTTTTAATGCATTTTTTATAGGCCATTCAATTGCTTTAAAAACTCTTTCTGAAACAATGTGCTGCAGAATCCACTTTTTGTCTTTCCGAACTTTTGATTTGTAGGTGATATCGGGTAATGGTTTGAGCAATCTGTGTCGTCTTGTGTAGACGCTGCCGAAAGTTGCTTCATGCTTTGATTTGTTTCCCATCATAAAAAAATCAATTACCAAGGAAATAAGTATCAAGAGGTGAGGTGCACCATCAAAAATGTACACTTTTATATCTCCATTCATACGATGGGGAAAAAGGCACTTATTTACTCGTGTATAAACCAATTTCTTTGATCCTAGGTGTATCATATCCATACCAAATGAGTTGTTTCCATTGTCCAACCGGTCTCCTTGCCATAAACTGTACTCAGTTTGGTACTTGGAATTAGGTTCAACTTCTCTTCCTTCTTACTTGAAAAACAAATGTCATCAAATGGGAGATGCTATTAATGAAGGGTTAGTAGAATTAATACCTTTTCTTTCATTATTTTTATAACTTCTACCAGAAGACCATCCTTCACATTAAATGGATATTCTTTCTCCTTAAATACCCGTATGATTTAGCACTTACACTTAGTGAAATTGCTGAGGCAATGTTATGTGGTGACCAATGTTTACTCTTTTGTTGGGTATTAAGTAGCGTCTTAATTTGACCTGGAGTAAAACAATTGTATAAAGTGGTACTCAACCTATCCTATCTTTCCTTAATAGATTTTAAAGATTCGTTTTCCAGTTTATTTTAGATTTCTAAGACTGAAACTCTATTATCTGAAATCTATATATCTTGTGTATCATCCATTATTACACTGAAAAATATTTTGCCCTTTCAAATTCTGTTCAAGTTTGCTTGTTTTAGTATGCACATTCCCATAATTTTTCAAAACTACCAGCAGCATAAATTAACTCACTATTGCACTTATCAATATTGTTAATAGTCATGCTCTCATCAGTCTCCTAGCACTTCTCTAGCAATTACATGCCTTCTTTTCTGCACCCTTGCATTTCTTTATTTCTCTGGGCAACTTTTCTGCCGGTATTACATCCACTTTAAATTTGTAGATCTTTCAGGATTATAACCGAATAATTTTTGTTTCAGTTGGACCATGAAATCATCTTGTTTAAAAAGAATTGAAGAAATTAGTGTTAGATAATAAAATCAATCATATTAATTTGTGAAATAATACATATAAGTTGTGATTTTCAGTTGGTTCACATAACTGTTCTAATAATTATGTTAAACAATAGCATTTTAACATGTGTTGAAAAT
Organism: Gryllus bimaculatus; assembly: GCA_017312745.1. NCBI lineage: Eukaryota > Metazoa > Arthropoda > Insecta > Orthoptera > Gryllidae > Gryllus > Gryllus bimaculatus. The sequence continues at coordinate 5,435,496 of BOPP01000034.1, forward strand.
TTCGTTAAACACTGTACTTTCTCTATTTTCAATATTCTACCCCATACCTCATTGCTCTATCTTCATCTTCCATTCCCTCTCACACCTAAATTAGCATTATTTTTCTGTGTACCCAAATGAAATTGTTAATAAAATATACAAAATTATTAGTGACGTTCCAGATAAAATGTACTTGTAGCTCTTTGTACCATCATATTTATCACAATTTTATTGGCATAAACAAAATTGATGTTAAGATACCAGTACTCTTTATATTGTTCCTTAATACTGCCAGTATTGAGTTTATTACTACTGTTATTTGTTTATAGTGTATTGTGCTTTTCTGGTGTTGAAATTATTTCTCTTCCTGTTTTTTCTCTTAATTTTCATTTGTTTCCTTTCTCTTCCACTTTTCTCCATAAATTGACGTTTGGCCCTAAGCCGCCATTATGATTGAGGATTGGGTTAACTCAATCGTTTAAGCCATATGCCGAGATGGTCCCTAGATTTGTTCTCCCAGACGTAAATGTACAACTTGTCCTCTCCTCTTAAAATCTTACTATTCTGTATGTATGTACAGCAAAAAGTGAAACAGCACCGCAAAACAAAATCTGCCGTTGAATAAACTCTGAATCCGCCCGCCTGCCACGCAGGTCTAAACGTGATAATAAGCCAACACAATGCAAAACATCCACTGCGGATATTTCCCGTCGGTCTGTGGGAGCCTTTAGACCAAAAAAAAAAAAACTTTGAACTCGTAACCCAAGACGGCATTAAAATAGGACACTGAATATATGGCGGGCAGTTTGAGACTACATTGGTGTGACATCTTATGATTGCAATAATGCGAGTGTTTGAAGATGGTAATCAAATGTTAAATTACGACAGTTCATTATTTTCGTTACTTCAAAAATATAGTATCCGTGGATATTAAATGAATAAAAATAATAATAAAAAAAAATCCCAGTTTTCTTGCCTGTAGCTACCCTATAACTGATTAGCATGAAATGAGGCCATACCACTTTATATTTAAAGTAAATATACTAATGGAAAACAATTGATTACGCACTGGTGGGTAAATTGCTTGGGAACAGTTGTGGGACAATGAAAGATAGTCAGTTGAGAAAAGTTGCTGAATGGCGATGTAATTGTCTATCAGAAGATTGAAATGCCTTTATCAGTCTAATTGAAATATATAGCATTATGTTCATCAAATCACCATGGATGAAAGTACTGAAGCAAATGCAGAATAGCAACTAAACGTTAAAAATTGTATGAACTGAAAATGTACTTGGCACCTTGTAATATAATATCTTTAAAATGTATACAGCACTCCCATGAAAGCATCCAGGTAAGAATGTGAATAGTTATTTATCATAAGAAAGGTTTCCACAACGACTACTAATTTACAAGCAACTTTTTTAAAGTATTATATTCTGAAATGCATTATCAATGAAGCTGTACAAAGATACAAAAATACAGACTAAACAGAAAAATGTAATACGATGTATTATCTGGATTACACTCTGGGATGTCAAAATTGCATTTTCAAATGGAAACTAAAAGTAGTTCTTGGCTTTAATAGTTTAGTCATTTCAACTTCTTAGAAAGACTGTAGACATAAATGCAAAGTATTTATGCAGGTCTTAAATGTTATACAATGGTGAATAAAGTATGCAATATATTTGAATTGCTCTTTCCAAATGTTCTTTCATACCATTTTTTACATGCAAAAAGTGAAGTTAAAAAATAAAGGCAGATGAATATAAAACTAAGACAAAATCAAAATTAAAGCTCTTCAGAGATTACATAAACATATGCACAAAATCCCATCTATTTTTAAAGTAAAGAATTCTCCACCCCCATCAAAGTACTTAGTCTTCTCTTGGCATTGCACCACCTGCCTTCATCCCTGCTTCACTTCTGCATTTTATTGAAATTTAATCTGAAGTAAAGAGACTATCAGGCACAATTTAAGTATACTCATGGTAACAATATTACAGCTCAGAGTGAAGATAATTGACATTCAACTAAAATTAACAATCTTCGGCACATATTTGTGAACAGCTTTCGTATTTCATTAAAATATTCCATACAATATAATGTTCATTTGGGAGAGAGGGGGTCATCACACTAGTAGTCGTTCTATTTCCTGTTGAATTGTAGTTATTTGCGGTTTTAACTGGGAGCCTTCATTCACCACTATTGAACAAGCAACAACAGGTCGAGATACTCCACAGGCACGTCCAAGAGCTGTAAAAGCAGAAGAAAACACATAGTAATTGAATAAAAACAAAAAGTAGAATGGCACAAAGTTACTCAACATAAAATATAAGAAACACTATCTCCCTCAATATCTGCCAGGGTCACATCCATTCACATGTTTGCAAAACATTACCTTCATACCTGCAACATATGAAGATTGCATTTGATGTTCCAATTCCCTTTTATGAGTACTTGATATGTGTAAAGCAGCAATGAGTTTGCCGATTACAAACAGCCTTCTATCGAGGCCAATGTCGCAGGAATAGAGCATTTTAAGAAAAGGAGATACAATTCTATTTATTCTTTCCGTGAATGTACAGAGACTAGACTAGGGTATTACCTTCCGCAATTTACATAGTAATGATAAGTGTACTTCCACTAGAAGCGCTGGTCTTCTTGATTTAGCCAATTGTCAGTTTTCCCATTCATGTGAAAATAATAGTATATAAGAAATAAAGAAAATAATTTTAATATTGCAATAATGAAACTAAATCTGCTCCAGTCAAAAGTTTAGCTACCATTTGAGATTCTTGAGACAGATTCTGTATTCTTATAAGAAAAAATAGAATTTTTCAAATTTGCATATCCAGTGGTGAAAAATATCGTGAATATCATTCTCACAAAATCAGAATAATTAAAAAAATATATATATTCTTTCATATCACCCATACATTCAAATTAATTTTTAAAAATTCAATGAAGCCTACAGAAGGTGAACGATCCTATTAACAAAATTAAGTTTTCTAAATGTGCGTGAATAATATCTCGAGCTACACTTTTGAACATACCTGCACACCCATGATTTAATAAAATATTTTGTACAATTTTTATTAGCATCATACGGCAAAGTTTAATTCAACAGTGATCAATCCATTCTTCAAGCCCACCAATATTAACTCTTTAATAGTCATGAAAGTTACAGAATTTACTTATGAATAATACTTTAATATTATTCCAAATGCAATTTACCAAGTGGTAAATAATAAGAGAAAGGTCTGAGAACATTAAAAAGACCATTGATATTCCTAACCAGCACAGTAGTGTAATGGACAAGAGTTTTACTCCAATTAAAACAGAGGGCAAGTTGACTGATCAGCTGAGACACTTATCCAATTGGCAGCATAGCAGATCTAGCTACTACAATTAAGAAGACAAAAGAAATAGAGTAAAGGCTATCAGAACAGAATTAATGATGCTGCCATTCTTATATCATGCACATTAAGTTACAGAAAGGCTCATAATGAACAAGAGGGTTTTTAGTCCAGGACATCCAACTCTTAGAAAGATACTTGAATTTGGCAAGAATTATATTGTCTTCAAAAAGTGAGATTTTACCTTCGAGTACTGAAAACCTAAAATAATGTAAATCCAGTGCTAATTATCCCAATTTCTTCAAAATACCTAACAATTTCAAGTTTCACCAAAATCTTTTAATTGTAACTTAAATTCATAAGCATGAAAGTTTTGTTTTATCGTGAACATTCAATAGATGTGTATCAATGATAGAAAAGCTTTGAATTCACAATATTTTCACCAGGATTCCAGACCAGCCAGGAACAAAAGTAGTCATGTAAATAATTTTGGCTAAAACTAGGTTATGGTTAATTTATCTGATCAGGTGAGCATCTATAAATTCTAAAGAAGTTTATGATGTTTTTTGTTGGTGCCGCATAATCAAAGTACCACTTTAGTATTGGCATATGGTTTTAATTTTAGTCAATTCTTAAGCAGTCTAAAAATCAAATTACGATTCATACTATAGACCACTTTCATTGCAGGCTAGCCACATCCAATTTGAAATGCCAGGTGTTGCAACAGAAGGGTGTTAAGAGTGTCTCCTTTCTAGGTCAAAGGATTCATGACGCTTATCCATTTGAGTCTTATGGAATCCATACTTAAAGAATTTTTTGTACAGAAAGAGGTTACGATGACAGATCCTGCATGTCATAAGGGTGATTTCCACTAATGTCAATATTTTCATTCATATTTACTAAGAGCCACTGTTCAGACACTATGTACAAGTGTTAACTTAGCATTACTGAAGGAATCCAGTAACAGCAAAATATCAAAAGTAACTAACTGTTTCATATACCATTCTCAAATTTTCCAATTTCATCATACTGCTGTGATAAAAATTTATACAAAGCCACACTCCAATGGATTACGCAGTTTCTCAAAGCAGAGTGCAAACAGCACACTTTCTTAAAATGTGAAATTTTAACAAAACATGCAGTTTAGAATGTAGCACAACAATCCTGTGGTACATGATTAGCCAAGTTCTAAAATCATCTTTCCTTAGTTGTTTAAAGTAATCCCCTTACAGATTTGCAGTACTTTCACCCACAAACACTTTCACAGGTTGATAACTTCTACTGCAAAATGCATTCACTAAATGAAAACCTTGTGGTTGCTATCACTTTTTCAGCCCTTGGAAGAGTTACACTAATGACTGCAGATTCACCCTCCTTACACCTGCAGGCCCATGTCCTGTAGAGCAGATCTACAAATTTAAAATAACTCTGTTAGAAAGATGTGCATCACATGTCTGATACCCAGAAGGGGTGAATGTTCTTTTCAAATAATTAACCAAAAATACACAAACATGTTTGCATGAACATCTTTGTTGTGTTAAGTGCTCCCAGAAAGCAAGTTTCAACACATTTTTTCCACAATCAAGAGAACACCATGAAAAATTTATTAGAGCCTATGATGGGAGATTATAGAACTTTCTGCCTCGGTTCGGGAGGGCTCAAGTTCCCAATCATTGCCCTTAGCCTTTAATCAAATGGTCCAGCCATATGAACATTAGACTAAGTTTGTAAAAGCCACTAAGCGAAGGGTGCAAATAAATTACTTAAGTGGAATAAATGCAATATTTACAAGTAATTATGAATTTTGACTATGCTAGAAAATAAAACCCAAAACAAAATTGTACACTTATTACTATGAATTGCAATGGCGCAACTACATTTATGTTTATTCCAATGCAAGTTATACTTCACAAGTGACTGGACCACTCAACCTTTCAGGCCATTCCGCTATCCACCACCTGCGGACCCGCCCAGTAGCTGAGGCTCGCCCTGGGACAGTAATCTTTGGCAATGGAAAGGGTATGTTTACACGGAATAAAATAATGTGTAATAGACTCTCAAAAAGCTGATAACTATTTAAAAATGTATCAAAATATTAACATAATCGAACAAACCTAGTTTAATAAATTACTTAATTACTTAAGAGTGCCTTCCTGAAAACTGACCAATCAAGAACATTGCAAACTAGCAGCATGCAGCAGAAAAATGCAGCTGAATAAAAAAAATCTATTGTATAACTCTGCAAAAATATTAAATATTTTAACAAAACAATTTTCACAAATACTGCAGTAACAAAGTCCAGTATGTATTTAGTACAGCATTTTTTACACATCGATAACATAAATGTTGCTGTTCCATTATGAACAGGATGGCCAGTGATTTGGTGTTTTTGGAACTTCAGGTTTTCCACTAGTTTTTCAGGTCCAAAAATATAAATTTTCTAGATGCACACTACATCTCTTACTCATTATTACTTAACCATACACTGATACTACACACTTCTCTTTCAACCAATTAATAGAATGTAGAATTTTGTTCAAAACTAGCTTTAACAAATTTTAATCTAGGAAACACCTAATAATTATAATTAATATTCAGCGTTTGCTCATTTTAAGAAATTATTCTTCCAGCCAGATATGTATTGATATTAATGCAGGATCTGATGCAGTGTTTTCCTTACATTCGATTTGGAAAATTGTCAATCCTACCGCAAACACTTTGAACAAGCAAGAAGGAATATTTGTTAAAGTTTATGTTCTATTAACGACTTCACTAAAGAGACGTCATGAATACAATGGATAACTGTAGATTATCTGACACAAAGTATTACAATATTTAAATGTTTTTGAATGTATCCATTAATTGAATGAATTATATACACAAAGCAAGGTTGTGACATTGATGTTTTCATAATGTCAATGTTTTTATAAAATCATTGCTAGATTTAACATCGATATTTTGATGCTAATTTTTTTTAACATCTATGTTGAGGATTTAATCTTTTTATGTGAAAAAAGTCTATAACATTCTTCAGACCAAACAGACTTCACGTAAAAAAATAAAATCGAGTTGTCATCAATAAGGAAGAGTATATTATTTCTGAATAATCGGATCCGATACGCCACGTTTTGTTAATTGCTCTGAAGACACTTGTGTTCATTTGTCAATTACACCTCACTTAAAAATTAATAACCGAGACCTCATTGAAATTAATGTTAACTTAAATGGTTACTAATCCAATTTTATAAACTTTGATGTTTAGTAACATTGATGGTTCTGGGTCAAAGTTCTAACTTTAAGCAACAATGTTCAAAAACATTGACTTTTCGTTGATGTCGTATCCCTATAACTGAGGTGACAAAAAGTCCTGCGACACATCCAAATATCATGTGGGACCTCCATTTGCCCGTTATACGTGTAGCAATCCACGAAATATTGAATTCCCTAATAATTTCAGAAATGGAATGTCCCATGGATCTAGCTCCAACTAGCATTGCACGTTCGAAGTCTGAATTCCAGTAGTGTAGCCATAATGTCAGAAACCTTTTCACATAAATAACTTTGGTACAAGTGAAAACCGTGCCAATACACTGCTCTTTAACCTTTTGTACACTATACCAATGCCAACTGTAAATTTTCATATTTCTATACCACAAATATGACCAGTACATCCAGCCATCAACTTTCGTGAAATTAGGGTGCATCAGACATGTGCATTGTATTTCATTGATTTTGTTATTTCACTCTTTTGCTGTTAAAGTGGCACATGGGTGATAATATTGGAAAATGTTGTTTATTGATAATTTAAAAAAATATTGCTCCAAAATGAGCATTTACTCCAAAATGATTTTTTGTAATGAAATTGACGATGCTTACTTTGTAATCTATGTCTAACGCAATGCTCTCTGAAATTTCAGAATAGTACCATGACTAGAATACCCATCAATACGCACCGCTTATGCACCAGTGTTGATAGCTTTAAGACTTTTTGCTAAGGACAGCTTCATCTTGTGGTCGGCGATTGCAATGAAATTTTGGCATTTATGTGATCTCATTCAATAAATAGAACTTTTCTTTTGTAATTACCTAACTACGTAACTAACTACCTAAGTGAGGTATTTGTACAAGATGCCCCAGCAAAAGGGGAAGAAATTTTTCATTCTTGCATACTACAGAGAAAGTTATACAATTAGTAATTTTGCATCAGAAAAATTCATATTGTAGGTCCCTTATACCGAAAGTGGATATTTCTATATATATGAAACAAATTACTTCCTCCAACACTTTCTAAACTCAAAATCCACATTTTGAGGGTCCTTGATACCAAAAAATTAGTTGACGGCAAAATGTGTGTCCGTCAGTCTGTGAACAATGCTAGCAGTTAAACTGTAAGCTAGATTTTTACTGAAATTAATATTCGCTACTCTATCTGGCTGACATCACAGTCCATTCAAATTGAAATTTTGATTGTCATTATGAACATTTTTTCTAAAAATAAGACTACATATTTTTTTATTAAGATTTGTCATAGAATATTGGGCGCTAAAAATTAGCGAAGGGCTAAGTTTAGATAAATTATCTGGTTTTGAAAATTCCGAATGATAAAAAATTTGTCAGCATTTTCGTACAGCTACAAAATTGTTTTTCTTCTGAATAAAAATGTGGAATGCGCAACCAAAACCAATCTACTTAGAATATAGATCATACGTCATCACTAGGGGGTGGATTTTGGCGACCTAAAACATTGCCAAAAATGATCAATAAAATGCTCTTAAAATGGGCCCTTAAAGCAAAGAAAATTGACATAAAACATTTGATGATGACTTGACAGCTTGAGTTGATCTGACAAGCGTTTCAGATCAATTCAAGCTGTTTGATAAGATACCGATGTAATCAAGGCTTCTCCCTTATGTTCAAGTAAACTCAACTAGCAAACTTTGGGTTTGGTCTTTTCTTTAAACAAAAATATCTGGCTTTATTGCGGAAACGGTCGAACAGACAATGGCGCTGAGAAACGTCACAGGAAAAGTATAGCCAACTAATAAGCGAGAACGATTACGTTATCTTAGAGGAGCCATGTGTGTTAAATTCAGGGTTCAGGTTTGTTTAATTTTATCACTATGCAGTGCATTTTAACTAAACCACAGGACGCAATGATAGGGTTGTTAGTGTCACCCAGTGCAGATATGCATACTGTTCACAAACAATGCAAGTTATAAATATGGTGTGTTTAGATGAAATATTAAAATAAGAGGGAATCAAATATTTATAATGACATTGAAAGACTGGCTGCATAAAGTGCAAATATTAATGCTTTGATCTACCAGGCATGCCTAAGCCTGGCTTGTCTCTTCAAAGTAATGTTGGAAGCAGTTCCTGCAAGCAGATCCAAAACTGGAGCTTACCAATGTAGAAATGTTCAGTTTTTTTTGGTGTGTGTGCGCGTGTTCACTTTTCAGTTTAACTTACGCATTTTCTCTCACTTTTACATTTTCCCCTTCAGTCCACTGAAAAACTTGCAAGTGAAGTTTTACTGTATAATTTAATTAAGGCCATTTGCAAATACACGGTCACAACACAACTGAAGTAATGAATGTATACTCACTATACAAACACTTGTGATGAGTAAGGTGATATTTACAATGCTATACTCACTGATCAGCATTCACACATGAGCCACTTCTCAAATATATAGATGGGCTGTTCAAGAAAACCAGAATTTATACAAGAAAAATTCCAGTCAGCCAGATTTACAATTATTCTCCAGCTGACCACAACAGGAGAATATGCTCTTTCTGCTAATCAAAATGCTGAACGTCACAAGCTTTAAATATTTCAAAATTTAATGCTGATAAAAATCCACCTTCTCCACAGAGATTTATATATACTGTGTCATACTTGCATTGAATGTCATAATCAAGTTATTCCAGTTTTTCTATAGTAACTGAAATGACATAATGAAGTCAAGACTTACCTTGCTTCGACCTCACAAAAACATATGGGACGTTTTTGTCTTCACAAAGTAAAGGCAAGTGAAGAAGAATTTCAAGAGGCTCTGCATCAGCTGCCATGACAATGAATTCTGATATTCCTCTGTTCAGAGTTTTAGTGGCTAAAGAAAAAAATATTAAATTAAAACCAGCTTTAGCAGAGATTAAATATGAAAATTAGGTACTTTAAAAATAATATATCCATCCATTTGGCATTTTCTTTATATTAAAATATTTAAAGTAAATTTAAAATGCATTAATAAATAAATATCCTTTCGTACAAGAACCTTCAAACACACAACATCAAAATTTCTTTTGCAACCATTTTATGAACTATTCACATTAAGTAATTTCAATTCAGGCATATTTATCCTAATCATAATAAATGATAAATAGTCATGTTCAGCTTCCCTCAAGACCATGTATATAACTTTCTTGAGTAGGCAACATGAGTGTGGCATTCAAACCAATATTTAAAAAAAACAAAACTGTATAACCAAAAGAAAGTACTCAGTACTTCACATTTCTGCTCCTTTCTAAACATGTGAAGTACAAAAATTCTGAAGACTATGTCACCTCTAGAAGTACCTATAGTTCAATGAAGTCACATGCACAGACAAACAAAAAGACTACCTTACCAGGAAGATTCTGAATTGGAAGGAGGGAAGGAACTTTCCATATCTTAGTACCAGTTTCAGAAAAGAAGTAATCGAAAAGGTTTAATTCAATGTACATCAAATTAAACTATTATTAAAAATTGCCTGTATACTGTTCACAAGTAGATAAATGAAAATTGGTATCCGTAATTCTTAGCTTACTGCACATTGTTCCACAAATTCGCCCAAAGAACACGTTCAACTTGCAAGACTTACCTTCATTCGCACCTTTCCTAAGTTGTTTATAATTCATTGCTTGTTGGACAATATTTAGAATCTTAGTCGTCAAGGTTGCATCAGCCAGTGGATAAGCTTTCGGATTCACTTCTTCAACCTAAACAATCCAAACACATTTTCAAATTAAAAATTACCCACGTGGTAGTCGAATTTAGACCGGCGTGATTCATGTATTTAACGAAATCCATTTAACTAATAGCCATTTTACCATTGTCGCTTAAAAATTACGAATATAGCTTCTTGATTCTGAATTATCTCCACAAGTGGACTACAAGCAAATTTCTTTTCTTCAGCGAACACTCCGAAGAACACCCAGAAGTTCGAACACTCCTATTCCTCCCTCGAGCACAGCACGCGCGATTCTGCTCTTCTCCACAGCGCTTACAAAAACACACGCGGTCTTCTGCAAAGAGTAATCAAATCACAATCAAAAGCAAGGAGTAAAACAATGTTTAGCGATCGCTGCGGAGAAAAAGAGCAATAACAAGGGAGTTTCATGAGATGCCTAGCGGCGGGACACGCGAATGTACTCGATATTCATTACACATGATGTTAGACAGTCAGAAATGATTTATTTATACTGCAATAACAAATAACATAATTATAAAATATATAAATATAATATAGCAGTGCACAAATTACATTTATTTATCATTTCTTTACTTTCATTTATTTAATTGCATTTATTTATTTAATTTTATTTATTTATTTACAAATAGCCTACAGTTTATTTACATATCAATATCATATTTGGTTTACATATCAGCGTAATGGCATCATTTAAAATTGTATTAACAAACTCATAATAAAATACTATTATATATCATCGTTAACAATTCAACACATTAATTCGGTAACAACGTACCATGATTTACATTGCATACACTTATATTTTCATAATCTTTTCTAAAAAGCAGAATCGAGAATATATGCCTTTTTAAAATCATATAAGTTAGATGTTTAGCACAAATCTCATCAACTTACATCTTTGTTATACTCATAGCGATTGTGTATTCTGTTTGTCTAAATTCGTGTTTTTACAGTTTTTGGGTGTTTCATTTTTGGACATTTTAAAGAAGTTAATTCGTTAATTTTAAATTTGAGTAGTCTTATAAACGCCAAAGATACAAATATTTTCTTGAACTTCAAGTAAACTAGAGGTGCTACAACAGCACATGCTTTCTCGTGACATTTAAAAGAGATACGTAATATTGAAATTTGCAATTTCTGCCCTACAAACACCCCAGCTATAACTTGAAAACTTTCAATTCAACCAATTTAATCAAAACGCCTGTGGTGCATATATGCATTTATTTCAATAGTCAAGAGAAACAGGCATTTCTTACTTTTAAAAATTAATCAAACAAGAATAAAGTAGACTGTTACAGTATTTGCAGCACTTTATGCACAAAAGCAACAAACATTTCACACATGTTTGCTTCGATCACAACGAAGTAAGCTTCCAATATTTAAATACCATAACCAGCAAAAAAAAAAAGAATGAAGTGTGTAGGGAAGATAAGAATGTCATCACAAAGTTTAGTGGGAAGTGTTGGGTCTGCTGTCCTCGTAAGCGATTCCTAGAGAATTGGTAAGTTTTAGGCTGAATTATGCGGTTGCCGAAGTTTGTGTTTCTTATCACGTTTGTTATTTAGGCCCGGTTTCACCAACAACCAAGTAAAGTTCAGAGTAGTTACACGAGAGTAACCATTTACTCTAAGATAGTAACTCTCGAGTACAATATGAGCGTTTCGCCATGCTTCTAGAGGGTTATTTTACTCTTGAGTAGAACTCTTGAGTATACATACTCTCCGATTTACTCCTAAAATCAGCTGAACGAACAATTTTTGAGAGCGATTCAAGAGGCTGTGGGCAGAATGACGCTGGGAACCACTGCGGACCAACGCGAACCTTTAATTCCTTATATTCTATCATTCATTTCAGTTTCACAGTTCTTGGCGTTATAATCTGAGTTATAATAAGAGTTTACTCTAGAGTAAATCATGTTTACTCGAGAGTAAGTTCTTGGAGCGTTTCATCAACACTTTACTCGAGTGTAAATCGCTTACACGAGAGTAAATTCGAGAGTAACTTTACACCGCGAAAATCCGTCGGGTAAAGTACGGAGTAAATTCAGTTTTCAACGTGCATGTACCTCCGAAGTGTTCGACGATTACGAATGATAGTATTTGAAGACGATTCCAGCAATGATTCAAAATATTATCCACTAGTGCGAAGACAAAGGGTGCAAGAGAGAATGGATTGGTTTTAATTATGACGATCGAGAATTTGTCATGAGGTTATGTTTGACCAAATCAGCTGTTTAACCTTATCAGATACATTGTAAACTGTAGAGAACTTCTAAAGTTCTTTTTCTCCCATGTGGATACGAAATAAAGGTAGTACGTACCGAATACGACAACAAAAGGAAAAAATAATTACTACAGGAACTACAAGTACTAAGAACTATTCATTTTTTTCAGTAAAAACTGTATGTGACGTATGGAGGAGATCATTTGCCCACATTTTCTTGAGTTCCAAAATCCCTTTCCAACATTTTAACTACAAATTGTTGAAAGGTGAATAAAAGTAAAAAAAATTAAAAAATTATTATTATTAATAATAATAATAATAATAAATAATAATAATATATAATAATAATAATATTAAATGAAAAACAAATGAGATCAGGCAACACTTGAAAACTAAACATTTTCGTTCCCTAGTTATGAAAATTAATTTGCACCAGCGCATCGGTAACAAACTGCAAATTTGATTTTTCTGCATTGCTAACAAATAGTAACTCGACTCCAGAGAAGAAGAATGAATATTTATTAAGAAAAAAAGATACAGAAACTAGGAATAAACTATGGCTAACTCAAACCACCAATAAACCCCACACGACAGATTATAACGCATAGACTCTGAAACTGGAATGAAATGTAGATTCTAAGGTATGTAATGCAAAGCCGTTTCGCGTTGGTCCGCATTGGTTCCGCGTCTTCTCGCTTACAGCCTTGAATCACTCTCAAATATGTGTGTTTTAGCTGTTTGCGGAAGTAAATATGGAGAGTATGTACTCTAGAGTAAAATAACCCTCTAGAAGCATGGTTGAAATGCCAATTCTACTCAAGAGTTACTTATCTTAGAGTAAAATGTTTACTCTCGGGTAACTACTCTCAACTTTACTCGGCTGTTGGTGAAACCGGCCCTCAGATGATTAATTGAAGCCAGTAGTGGCCATTTACAGGTTCCAGTAACTTCGTAAATCGCAGTTAGAACGACTTAACATATTCTTGACATTCTTAACTATTTCACCTTCAAGCGCAGCATGTTACTGTTTACGTCTAGACATTATTCTTATGTTAACGTTTGCATCGTGAATGGGCCTTTAGTTTGGGGCATCCATCATCTGCATCTTGCCAAACCAGAGGCGACGATGCTGCCCTGTAAATGCTCTATAAGTGACGTGTTCTGGAAATTTCTATTTGTTAGTTTCAAGTTAAATCTATTTCCTTTCATAAGAACATTACCTACATTATATGATCATCACGACCGGCAACGATTAGAAAAATTCGAAGAAACGTAATTTGAAACCACGGTTTTGCCATTTTGTGAACTGGCTGTGCGTCTTACGAAGCGCGGGAGATTCGAATTTACAATTTCTAACATGCAATGTTCAAACATACAGAAAGTTTGCCAAAAATATGATTAGTATGATTAGCAAACCCTCTTTACCGACCTTTGCTACATACAAGTAAAAAAATTAAACAAAAAATTGCATTTTGTTAAGAAAAAATGTTTGAAATTTAAGAAGTCGACAATGGCTAAGGTAATATTTACGAAATAGGTGGGTGATTCCGCGAAGATATCTTGGGTGAGGCACGAAATAGAAGAAAAGTGTTGCTCATGTAAACAATAAAATACGTTGCGACCATTAAGCCACTATTTTAAATTATAAGATGTGAATATACTCGTATCAAAAAAGAAGACCATAGAACGATTGTGAAGTTCCTTTTTCAGAAACAAGATTGTTTTTTATCGAATAATTTGTAACTATGGAACCTTACAAAATATTTTGTGAAATAAAATTTGTTTCAACGAAAATATTTGATTTATGACTATTCTTCGTACATCTTTGTGACTGGGACAAACAGAGTGAGTTCCACACAACCTACAAAAATATATTAATTGCATGATTTCTTACTTCCTAGTCTTTCTCAATCTATAGATTAATACATTATGTTCTGTGAGGAGGAATAGAAACTATTAGAAAACAATGTAACCAAACTTAAATAAGAGCCAAGATCTATTAACATGGGTGTCTTTCAGAACACATTTTAATAGGAAAAAAATATACCTTCATTATTGTAGTTGTAGACGCTGAAAAAGTTTAAACTTTCAAATTTCAACTACAAATTACACTAAAACTACTGTGCTTAATGCACAAACATATCCATGCACAGTGTGTACAGTGTGTTACATGCACAGCCTTTCTCTTACTAGTTTTCTTCTAATTGCTGTATTTTGGTCTGGGCCAGCTTTTTAATTTTGCGCCATCCTCTTCCCAGATGTTAAATTTCAAATCGATAAATGAATCAATAAATATTAAATAAAAACACGGTCGCCAGCCAAGAAATTGCAGTAATAAATTAAACCGTAGTGGACATCTACTGGCAATGCGAGAAGTAATATTAAACTTCTCAATAGATGGCACTTGGACTTTACCGAAGAATGAATAACTGAAAAAGCAGTATATAGGAAACGGGTCAAGGGTTTTCCGATATCAAACTTTCAGGTAAAAATCAATAATTATTGAACAAAGATGAATTTTAGCCACGAAAAGATCAAATTGAACCAATAACCTTTTGATGTTGTACAAACATGGGGTCTATGGAAAGAAGAATACAAAGTATAATTAAATAAAATAAAACATAGACCCTTTGTCCTGAAAATAAATAAATGAAGAAAGAAAAATCTCCTGAACACCATTTAGGTGTTGCTCCGATCCGGACAAAGGGAAACGCCAGAGTTGGGCGCTACTCTATAGAATAGGCAGAGCTGCGCACTTCACGAAATGCACCATTTGGGTATTGCTATTGTAGCGACATACCGCCATTTCAGCTAATCGGATCCCAGGGCGTTGAAAACAAGAGCAATCTGGCTTGAGCTGTCCCTAGCAAAATCCCATACAAGATTAACACTGTTCTGAAACATATACAACATTCATTAGAACGAGTGCATAAAAATATGAGACAAAGCTGCCCTTGTGCAGAATATCTCAAAATAAATGCTGAAATCCAATTAAATAATTAGAACCACAATTGACTGGATGAACACATTACACAAATGTTAGAGCGTATCCAATAAGCAGACTTCAAAAATTACAGGATATGTACATATAACATTACCATGACTGAAAAAAATATAATTAAAATTAGGTGTTCCTAAACATACAGAAATTTACAAAATTCTTGGGCCACGTCCACCTAACCGTCCAATTAATTTAGAAGATATTTCATCGAGTGATTTTGTCGGCGCTCGGATTGAATGGCGTATCAAGAAATAAATTAAAATGGCAGATGGCCACAGAAAACAAATTTTACATAATTACAAAAATTGGCGAAAAGCATCAGTGGCGTAAGATGCCAAATCAATTCAGGTACATAATGACAATATCACAGAAACAATACGTGACTGATGGCCACGGGCGTGAAAAAGTAAGCGCTTAAATAACAACTTCACATAATAACAATAAGTGGCGAACTACGCCAAATTAAACAAATGGCATGGTAATACGTGGCAGAGGGCCACGGGCTGCGAGAGGGCCTAACCAACAATTAACATAATAAATATGTGACAGATCGCCACGGGCGTAAAAGTAAGCGCGTTGAAGCTTTTCATTTTTTTCGGCGTATCCGAAGGTCAGAATGGTGTTTGATCGCATCATGATCGTATTGATCAGAGCATACTTGATCGTATTTGCAGAGCACACGCCTTTTGCGTTTTACTACTAGGTGTAAATAGTTTTTGTAGGTTCGCGACGGACCTTAGTCGTTTGCATATTTAGAGATTTGTTTAGTCACATTTGTGGCTATGTCATTTTAGAGTGTGTTTCGCTCTATGCCTTTAGTATGTCTGAAGGGAGAGCTTATCGTCTATGCCCAATGGTAAGGACATGGCTCTGAAACTTTTTTAGCGTAGCCGGAGCTTCGTCTGATTGAAAGGCTTGGTAGGCTTCATTGAATGATAGTCGTCTCGAGCATTGAGTGAAAGACTCGATATCAAGTTCCTTCCTCAGTACTTACAGTCGTTTTCGAAACGGAGGGCGAGCTATGAGACTCAGAACTCTATTCTGAATTAACACAAATGTGTCCTCGTACTTCTGTGTCGCAGGCCGGCAGCACGTTTTATAGAGTGCCAGGTGAAGATCCAAGGGGAGAAAATGTTCCTTTAAGAGAGGTTTTAGAAGACGGACCCTTAGGTGAAGTTTCGATCGGATTCGCCTGTAAGTGCCGCGCATGTTCCGGTCGAAAGTGACACCCAGGTAGGTTGCCTTAGGCGCCCATTTGAGGTTTTGGGGTCCGATTTTGAATTTTTTGGGCGACTTTGTGTGTTTGTGTTTGAACCGCTTTGTGTGTTTGTGTTTGCGGCAAGAGAAGCAGATTGCTTGATACTTTTCCGCTGAGAAAGTCAAGTGATTTTCTTGTGCCCACTTCAGAGTCAGGTTCATCTGTTTTTGCAGTGTTTTCAGTTTACGATCTAGGTTTATTCCTCTCATAGGACTGCTAGCTAGGACTGCTATATCGTCAGCATACAGGAATAGCCTAATCCGTAATCCGTAGTATCTGTGGTACGTCATTGACATATAGCGAGAACAGTAGCGGGGAAAGCATGGAGCATTGGGGGATTCCGGCGAAAATCCCGCGCTGCGAGGATCTCGCTTTGCCCTCTTTTCCCACTCATGAAGGTGCGGTTTGTGAGAAAAATGTAATTATATCCGTTACATCTTTTGGGATGCTTCGTCTTAGTTTGGAGAGAAGTGTTTTGTGGGGCACGTTGTCGAAGACTTGTACCATGTTCAGGTAAACGACAGGTGCATCCTGTGAGAGTATGAGGTCAGCGGAGATCTGCTGGGCCATACATAGGACCTGCAGTGAGGCTGAATGTCCCGGACGGAAAGGCAAATTGCTCATCTCGTATAAGGTTTTGTGAGATGATAGCTGGTTGGATTCGCGCGAAGATTAGCCTTTCGAAAACTTTCCCCGTGATTGGGAGCAGGCTGATAAGCCTATGGCTCGTCGCGAGAATGAGGTCTTTACCAAATTTCGGGAGCATTGAAATACTCGCGTGTTTCCAGCTTTCCTAGAAATACCATAGTGTGATACAGCTGTCGTAAAGGTGTGTTAGATCAGAACTGATGATCGGAAGCGCCTCTTTCAAGATTGGGGGACCGATCTGGTCGGGGCCCGGTGCCTTGCGACTGCGCAAGCTTGTGATAATTTGTGAGACTTCTTGTATAGTGTAGTGTGTGAGTGTGGTGTTGTTGCTTCCCCTCTGCATTTTCCTCGTCGTCGTCTTTTTGCGAGGTGTTCGTGAACCATTCCTCCGGCATATCTGCGAAGAATTCCGCCTTAGCTTGGTCGAAGAAAGGTATGTTGGTTTTCCTTCCACGTTCTCAGGTCCTCGAATGGTTGTGTTTGTGTTTGGTACGAACCTCAGATCCTTTTGAAGTTTGAAAAGGCCGTTTTGTGAGTGATCGGTTCCGATCTCTCTCATGCGCTTTTCCCACTCGGCTGCGTATTGATTTGAGAGTGCCGCTTTTAGGCGGTTTTCGCTCTCACGCAACTGTTTTGAGTGCGGGACATCTGAACTGTTGCCAGAGCCATCTAGCCTTGCGTTTTTCACACAAAAGTTTCTCTACTTCGGGTGGAAGGGTATTTGATCCTTCCTCAGGCGGACGCCAAAATACAGGCGTTGCCTTCCTGTGAGC
This sequence comes from Gryllus bimaculatus, assembly GCA_017312745.1. Taxonomy (NCBI): domain Eukaryota; kingdom Metazoa; phylum Arthropoda; class Insecta; order Orthoptera; family Gryllidae; genus Gryllus; species Gryllus bimaculatus. The sequence continues at coordinate 5,453,707 of BOPP01000034.1, forward strand.
CGACTGTAGTTGTTGTGAGGGTTTGTATCAGTGCATCAATAGATTCTTTAGAATCTATTATTTGCGGAGAAATTGTGTGTGATGTGGCGAGTAGTGAGCGGAACTCGTTCCAATTTGTGGGTTGTGGACCCCACTGCTTGGGACAGCTGAAGGAGCGTATGCTACCTACAGCGAAGGTGATAGGAATGTGGTCAGATAAGGAAAAGGGGATTGGTTTTGGGGTTGTTATCCGGATGTTTCAGGCCGTGAGCGCCACCTCTAGGATTTTGGGTCTTTCCCGGGGTTAGTTGGAAAACGGTAGGGGTAAAAGTGGGACGAGATTTACTGTGTGATAACAGGAAGTTTCCTGCAAAAGCAGAATGTCAATGCGATGTTTGTTGCAGAAAAGCTCTATTAAACGGTTCTCGCTAGAGCCAATGTGACCGGAGTGTCCGTTAAGGTTCCACGCGGCCTCAGCTAAGGTGTGTGTGTGTGTTTGTGTTTCTCTGATTTAGTGGGTCTTTGCCCGGAAAGTTATATGCAACTGCTCTACGCACGTAAAATGTGCGTGCACAACGGTTTGACCTGACAGTGGGTCCGGGCATGCGACTATCTGCGGCATCGTTTACAGAACGGTCTGCCTGGCAAATTTTACGTGCGCAGAGCAGTTGCATATAACTTTCCCGGCAAAGACCCACTTGCCGTCGTCACCCGGAGGGAGGTTGACAAAGTAGGCGCCTAATGGAATGAGAGTTCCATTCCGGCGCCTTTTAAGCTGGTGAACAGCGGGCCGAGGTTTCCCCGGTTGCGCTAAGCCGTCCACCACCTCATCTGCCGTCACGTAGGGTTTGAGTCCCCGCTGTTTCTTTTGTGCGTGGGTGAAGTGGCCCAGCTTACGTGACTTTAGGTTCGCGTAGATTTTTATGTGGTCGTCCTCGTTCCGCGCTTGCAAGGAGAAAAACTCCCCACAGTACTTTTCCGTGACTGGAAATTAACAGCCGCGCGTGATTACCCTAAACCACTCGGCGAATCCGCGTTCGGAGGGCACCGCTTCGGTCGCCACCCTGACGGATAGGACGCGCTTTGATGCCTTCCTAGGTTCAGAGGTGGAGGGGGGAGGGCCCTGCTAATTTCCGCCTGGAGGCGAGGGTGGCAGTGGCAACACGGCCTGGGGAGACGATCTCACCTCCATGTGGGCATTCGAGTCACCATTGCTGGCTACCGGGATCTCCGACGCGTCGGGCTCACCGCTACCCTCAGCTGCGCTATCTACCTGTATCTCGGTCTCACCTGCAGCTCGCGGGCAGCGCGAGAAAGCTCGTGGGATATACGTGGGTAGGAGGTAGCTTTCCAGCAGCGGCGTTTGGCTCATCGCCCGAGAAGCGGCACTTCTTGCCTTCGCCGGCAGTTGGTGAGTGGTTGGCCAGGGTAAATGTTTCGCGGAGAGAGCGTAGTATTCCCTAATGGCGCTTTTGTCCGCAGCCTTCGAGAGAGCCTGTCTATCGGCAGGTGACAAGCGGGAGTCGAACAGCGAGAACAGGTCCTGGGAACAGGGAGGTCAGCAATGCATTCGTCAGAGTTGGCTTGCATCAGAGCCTTTAGTGCATTTGCGGTACGAGTAGGTTTTGGCACAGAGGAGGTTTTCCCTTTGTTTTTACCTCCGTGTCCAGTGTTAGTTTCACGAGGGAGCGCGCCCTGAGACGTCGAACCGCTATGGAGTTCTCGCAGCGAAATGGCAACAGGGATTTCTCCTTGCGAGGTAGTAGATTCGGCGGCGGGGGCCGAGGTAGTGGCTGGGTTGGAGTGTCGAGTTGGTGACGTACTCAGGAGCAACCGAGAATTTAATTGAGAAACCCAAGGCGCCTCGATCCGAGAGCGTGCGAGACCGCTCGCGCTTCTCTCGCCTTGTTAACACTGCCGTTGTTCATTACAGAAGGTAGTTCGTACAACAGCTGTATTTCAAAGTGCTTAGTTCTTTGGAAAGAACTGCATCCGCTAATTTTTGCTTAGTTATTTCTTTTGAAAGAGCTGTATCAGATTGTAGTATTCTTAAAAGAGAGGAAGTGGATGGACGCGCATAGATATACTGTCCGGTGAATCAGGTGTCGGCTGCGAACAGGGCGTCTCCTCCTGCGGGACCGGGAACCAGCCGCAACGGCATGGAGTTCGGCCGGTCCTTCCTCGCCTTGGCCGGAGCTCTTCACTGGTGACGGCTCTTCACTCTGCGCTGGTGGTGCGTTGAAGCGAGCTCGGAGCTCGGTTATATAGCTACAGTATCAATCCGCTGACCTACATTGTGCAGCGGAATTGATGGCATGCCAACGCATGGGTGAGATTGGCACCTTAAAATAAATGACAGTAGAAAATAATAGATAAGGAGTGTGACATACCCACATTTTAGTAGTAGCTTAGTGAACTATAGTGATTACAATTCATTTTTACCATAAAATAAATACATAAAGAGCTCTATGGCTTAAATTTGCAGTATATACTGAGCTGGCATTGATTACTCAACATTTCTGGATTGTTAAAACAATGTTAAGCTCTTAATGGAAGTACAATAAATAAATTACCATTTAAAAATGAAATATTCAGTAACAAACCATAAGTATAATAATAAAGGTAGAAATATTTTGTAACCCCACGTGTGTCTGTCTGGCACGGGAATGGGAATTTCAATAATAATCGTCAAAACATTTGCATTGACAAACATTTACTAAAAAAAATTGATGATGATGAATTACAATTACATTACAATTTTTAATAAAAATATAAAACGACCCTTTCTTTTATTATGACATGGTCATCTATTTAAATTAATACAACAAAAAACAACGGGTCGTCATGGCTACTTTGTTCTGAAGGCCTTTCCACCCCCTCGCTTCGCTCAGTAAGAGTTCGACCACATTTATGCGGGAGCTTAGCGGATTATTTACCCTCGTTTCTGCTGGCGGGCCTCATAGCACGCCCGGTGGTGTAGTCGGCCGTCGTCCCTGTTCGGGCCGCCCCCTTCCAGTCAGAGGCGGGGAACACAGGTGCTCCCAGCGTTTAATGTTGTGCTCCCAGCGTTTAATGTCGCCGCGCTTCCCGCGGGGCCCACTACTCCAATCAGCGTCACCAACCTCAGGCAGCCACGGTGATCATCGGCGATGAATGGACAACTTCCCTCCGCAATATGCTTCGAATGCTACTTGATTAACTGAGCAAGCGAAGTGAATACTCATGACCGAACTATCAAATCGAGATTGAAATCAATTGATTACTCGTGGCCGAGTCAAGACATCGAGTTACTTCTCGTGGCCGAATTATAAAGTCAGGTCTAATCGACCACTCGCGGCCGTCTCCAGACACACTGTCGAATCGACCTCTCGCGGCTGTCTCAAGCCACACAGTGCTTACCGAGCGGCGGCCTAGTAACATCAAGCCTCGGTACCCCCCTCCAAAAACGTGTATTCTCCCGATACGCGGGATTGAATTTCCCGGAGCAGGGTGGATGTGTGTGTCTGACCAATCACACGTGAACTCTTTCTTAAACGGCCAGAATGTCCGTTGCTGTTGTAAAAAAACTATCGGCCTATTTTCTTCGCACTCGCACGTGCGCCGCTGACCGTTTGGTTGTAAATTCTTCCCCCAAGAAGGCGCACTCAGCGTTGGGGTTCATTTTACGAGCGGTCGCTTGAATAGGCGGCACCCACTTGACATTTGGCGCGGGGGTGTCCTGCCATAAACTTTTATAGAACCCTCGCCTCAATAGACGAACGGGCCCGAATTCCTACGCCCCCCTTTCTCGCAGCTGCGTCGCGGGCGTCTGCTATTTTTTCCTTTTTTTTCATGGAAATTTCCCAACGCATGAGCTTGTACCGTTACAATTTAAATAACCTGGTGTGTGGCCACACTTACATTGTGCAATGGATCCATAAATATTTTAAAATTTACAGAAAAAAATTACCAGAACAAACAAAAAATAATTCTTAGAGTTTACATGAAATAAATATATTTGGAGAAACCTAATATTTCAGGCATTTTGGTATTTTAATGACTAACAAATGATTGTTTATTTACAACAGAAAAAATGTAATGATTGACACAAGGAAAACGTGCAGAATCCAGCCTGAAATATGACACCCGATGCCATCCATTGCCGTCTAACTACATTTTTAGATTTTCCCAATTTTTCGGACCTCGAACGGTAGAAATGAAACATGACTTTAAGAATGTTATAGATGGGTACAGCCTTGTCCCTTAATGGAATTTTCGTTGAAAGATTTGGAGCCGTTTTTGCGAATACGTGTTTAGGCGTTACTGTAAATGTGAAATTTGAAGTTTTTTCACAGGAAACTTTTGAGATTTTCTTCACTGGAAATCGAAAGCACTTCTGCTCACAAATGCAATAATGTATACAAATCGCCGGTAATATAAACATTAACGAACTAATACATGTATAAATTGTGATTAGGTTCGTCCCATATGCCCACACGTCACATATGCCAAGAACGCCCCTGGCAGAAAGGGTGAACGAGCGCGGCGTAGTTCGAAACGGGCGCGCTAGCCGCCAGGGAGGCAGTTGCCAGCGTTGCCCGCTGGACAGAGCAGGAACATGACGTGGAATCAGACGGAGAGGGGCAGGCCCGCGCTACCCCTTCATCGGAGGGCGCGTACATAAATACGCGAACCCGCGAGCGGTCTCTGTCTTTCGTTCCCGTTCGCAAAGCCAGCAGCATTCCTCGCATTAGCTATTGTCCGCTGCAGCAACAACTTTGCTCATTAAGTAGGAGTGTTGGACGTCGCACAGACACTAGTTAGCGGTCCGCGAAATTTTGTAGTTTTCTGGAAGAAAGTACTTCTTTGAACGACGCGGGGAGCGAATTTAATCATTATTAGCGAAGTAGTATGCGCCAAGGTCTAGTAAAGTGCAATCAGCAGCGAGCGAGAGACCTGCACGGACGGAATTCGCACGAGTTATCCTGTGAGGTGCGAGAAACATTCGCAAGCAGGCGTAGTAAAAAGTGCCGGGTATAAACGACGAAAAAGAGGACGGAGCCGGGCATAGGAGGCAGAAGACGGAACCGCGAGCACAGGACCGGAAGAGGACGCGAGAGGGCAGCAAGCAGTCGGCCGAGACGAGTCCTACAAATTGGTAATGAAGAAGCCGGGGGCGAACGGCGTCGACACAGAGGCCAACGCGCGCCAAGGTGAGGCGCCGGAATCCAGTTGAAAGAGAACATAGTAAGGTAACGGTGCGTGAGCGCCGCAATAAGTAGCTCACGTCGACCGGGGAGAACTGGTTAGAAGGAAAATGAGAGGAAATTAAAGGCACAGGAGGCAGCTGAGTTTAATTAAAAATGCTACCCATTTTAAAGCACTATTGCCTGCAAAGAAAATTGTAAATAGGTCATATTCATTTTTGTCACAGCCACAGCGAAAGTTGTGAAAAGGGAGTGGTGCGTTTGCACACATTTTGTATGTAACATTGTGAGGGAAATGATAAATTGTAAATTTTGTTCATGTTCAGTGTAAATAGGAATAGTAACAGATTCAGTCAAGCTGAGTTACAAAGGAAATTTCTAGTGATTATTAGAGCGATTATTTTTGTGAGAAAATTTTAAGTAATTGAAAAGGGCCTCGACATTTTGTTACTTGATTTGGTGTGATTTTTGTGAGAGACGAAGTGGGTTTTGAAGTCCTTAAACCCAGTTTAACTGATTTATATGTTCTTGATATTAGATTGATAATTTTTGGAAAAAAAAATATATCAATGTGACATTTAGTCATCCCATTCAGTCTATTTAGCACTACTTGTTAAAAAAACAAAACAAAAAAAATTGAACCAAAAACATTGGACAAGTTTTCAGGAAGAATGCGTTTGAGCTATTTCTTGAAAATACGGGATTTCGATCTAACTATTACAGAAAACTTTTAAGTTTTTGAGAAGCTTTATAAGACATCATTTGAAGCATTTGTTGTAACAAAAGCTATAATGTATGTAAATCGCCATAAAAGTAAATGTAAAAGACATGAGATTTAAAAAAAGGTTTGTGTAATTTTTGAAAAAAAACAAACAAACCTATCTTTACTATTGTAATTGTGGGAAGACGCCAAAAAATGTGAACTTTTGCAATTTTCGAAAAATTGGGAATTCCAAATAAAATTGAAAACCATTCTCTATAGCGTCCTTTACGCTAGCCGAGAACAATATTTGGTCCAAAAAATTAATCTATTTTTTTGAAAATGCTGAGAATTCATGTAAAGACCCCTCAAAACTAAAATATCGGTCACAATTACAAGGGGTCGCGACATCAGCCAGATCAATTGGGGGTATATCAGTTTAGGTGAAAAATCTATTTACGGTTTACTTGTTCACAAACAGACTTTAATTGGCTGTCCGGGTGACGCCGCGTCCATGGCAAAGGTGCCGATGTTTTGGTCGGCATTCTGCGACCTTCCTCAGGGCGTAATGCGCGGAGATTTTTCTATTTTCCCCTCTCCAGTTACCCTGGAGATACGGAAATTTATTTGACTTTAGCAATACATTATTTTCAACTGCAGCCGATTTGGCTGGTGCAGTTAGGGAGGGCTTTTACTTACAAACTATCTTATAACTATAAACATTCCCGCTTTGGGAGTTTGTTAGTTTTTAGACGTTTTTTTAAAATTTAATTATTTAATTTAAAGTTATTTGCATTGTTCTATTTTCTTTTATTTTGTTTCTGCTCACTCGCATTCACACATATTATTTATATTTACAAACGCATTTATTCATTCATACAACACGCAACACTTCACAACACTATATACATATATGCACGTCACAGCGCTGACTTTCCACTTCTGTGGAAGGCCTGTGCACGTCGCTGTTCACCGCTTTGCCAGTCTCGCGCAGGAAGCGCGGAGCAGACGGCCTTCGCGCCCTTGCGAGCGCCGTCTCCGCCCTCTTTTGTAGCTCCGCTGGGAACTGGTTGTGAACGCCTATGTCTATAGCTACTCTGGATTAATTTATTTTTGCCAGGTTTTGGTATTAGCGCGATGGTCGCAATCCTCCACGCCTTGGGAAAATAGCCGCACACCAGGCACGCATTCAGAAGCTCGGGTAAAAACTCGACTCCGCGCCCACCCAGAGCGCGCAGCTGCGCTGCGGTGAGACCGTCCGGAACACCCGCCTTCCTCGCATTGAGGTGTGACAGCTCAGCTCGGAGCTCCTCTCCCGTCACTCGGCGTGCCGAGGAGAGGCGGGGGGGGGGGGCAACTGGCCAATGGCGTTGCATCTGGCCGCACGCGCCACTGGCACTCCCACCTACAGCGCACTTGCGCGCCGTGGCGTGCTTCGCAGGGCCAGCGCCGCTGGAGACCGAAGACGTCGCCACGGACGCTTGAGTGAAGTCGGCGCCGTGGCGTGCATAAGTCTATATAGTGTAACGAATATTGCATCATCTGCTCGGATTCGCTGCGCGGATTGCGTCAACTGCCGGTGCCTCCCTTCCCACCGAACTCTACTGTTCCGGGTTATTCGCAAGTCGCGTTAGCGATCGCGAGTCAGTGTAAGTAGTCAGTCGGAAGCAAGCAGCCACGAGTCGGTTAGTGTATGTAATCAGTCAGACCGTCAGTGTGTCTGAAGTGGAAGCTGAGTTGTAATGTGTGCATTGCGGTGCAGTAGGGGAACAGCAGTCACCATTTTGAAGTCTGCAGTTGAAGCTGAGGTGTGAAGTGTGCATCGCGGTAAACAGCAGTGCAGGAAATTGTGGTTTGCGCGGGGAATTGAGGACAGCGCAGTGTACCGTGGGCAGTGCATCGGACTGTGTGATAGTGTAGAAGTGAACAGTGTAAATAAATAATAAAGAGAACGGAAACGTGTGTAAGGAAAAAATAATAAAGTGAATAACACAAGGACTGTGTAATCTACCTGTAAATAGATCAAGTAGTTTTAATATATGTAATTGTTTACAAATAAACGTTTTTGTTAAAATTTTACCTACGTATGATTTAATTCACCACCGAGAAATGTTACAATAGTGTTGAAGTGTTGCGTGTTTGTATGAATGAATGCATTTGTAAATATAATTTTAATAAAAGTGTGAATGCGAGAGAACAAAATAAAAGAAGAAAATAGAACAATTCAAAGAACTCCATATTAAATTATTTAAAGTCTAAAAACTAACAAACCCCAAAGCGGGAATGTATATAGTAATAAGATAGTTTTAGTCTGTAAGTAAAAAAGCCCTGCCTAACTGCACAAGCCAAATGGGCTGCAGTTAAAAATGTATTCCGAAAGTCAAATAAATACCCGCCTCTCCAAGGTAACTGAAGAGGGAAAATAGAAAAAAATAGACCTATTAGTCTACTCTCCATTATAGAGAAGACGTTTGAGAGACTGATCCTGTCGCGTTTGCAAACAGGAAATACGTCGTCTCAACCTTCTCAGAGATGAATAATTTGGCTTTCGAGTTGATCACAGCTCCGCGCAGCAGCTTACGCGGCTTTGCACGGAGATCGGCCTCACCCTTGAAAGACGCAGAACCAGCCAGCGGTCTTTCTGGATATGCAATCGGCTTTCGACTGTGTGGCATGCGGGATTGCTCGAGTGCCTCGCGGAGGCGGGAGTGAGAGATAGCTACGTCAGATTGGGCCATTATGTCAGACCGCTGGGGTACGAGGAGGGTAAAAAGTGGCGGTGGAAATTATCAAACCCCCTCATAACCTTAATGCTGACAAAGGCATACGTCTACCCGATGCCTGGAAACATTTTACCAGGACGTCCGGTCTCTACCGGACGCGGTCCTAGCTGCTCCACAACGTCCGTTTACGGACGAAGCGCCTTCTCTCACCCCGCGGGGAGCCCGCTCCTGATTGACCGGTGCATTCTCTCCGCATTGGCCGACCACCCGGCCAACCGGCATACGAGTAGAGGTGGAACTTTGCCCTATTTTAAATCGTGCGCAGTACATCTCTATGCATTACGCCCCGAGGAAGGTCGTACAATGTCGACCGAAACGTCGGTACCTTTGCCACGGACGCGGCGACACCTGGACAGTCAATTAAATCCTGACCCCGGCCGCGAAAGCCAACTCTCTCGAACATACAGAGGTTTTGCGTGAGCCCGATGAGATTTTTCTGTCGAAAATTCGCGGTGTTTTTCCTGCAGCATTACAATACTTTCTCTGCGTAAGTAGTATGGAGAAATTGAAAATAATAGGTATCATTGATTTCTTACTATTAAAATAATTTTAACATCTTGTCAACGATGGGAATAAAAGATAAAAATATGTTTTGCCAGCAATAACGCTTGTTAATGTTTTCCCAGAGTTGTGTAGTATTTAATTTTACATCTATGCGTGTTTTCTACATTAATCTACATGTAGTCTACATCACTCTTTTTACGAGTAGACTACGAAGAGAATATAACATAGGTAGACTATCAGTGCTTGGTTTATAAAAATTTAAGTCCCGGAACGCGCCCTGAAGTAATTATAATTTGACAGAAATAGTTATATATTTGTAATACAATTTCATAATTATTCCCGACGTACCAGAAAGTCGTCCCGTACTGTTCCACCAGAAATCAAGCCCTGAGTGTTTTTATTCACATAAAAAACAAAACAGTTTATTATAAGTAGCACGTTGAAATGCTAAATTTACGATTTTGTCTTTTATTCAATAAGTCAAAGAAAATATATTACTTCTGATGAAGTGACAACCTTCGTAACCGCTACAGGTGCAATAGTGACTTCGAATACTTTCAACGACTGGTGAAATCAAATATCTAATCAAAAGTAAAATATATTGAATGTCGTATGAAAATATATTAAGGCCGTTGAGGTAGGTTAATAAGAACCTTTGAAGGTTATATTCGTACAGAACATTAAGGTACTATGTTAAGAACTACACTGCAAAATGCCTCATTCAGTGACGGCTAGTGTCCCAACAAACTGAGGTTGCAGCTCCATCGAATGATGGAAATGTAAATTTCAAAATGCAGAACACTACATTATTTGCTTAGTACTGTTATATTAAAGTAATTTTCATAAAAGTCTATATTGAAACATTACTTACATATTTTATGTGTAGTGTCAAGTATATTCACTTCTAGAGCACGTGGTTCTGTCTTTGAGTTCCAGTGAACACTCGAGGTTTCGATTAGTTATGCATTGAGACAATTACGGTAATATAATTCATACAAAACAAAAAAAAAAAACAACTTTGTTTAGAGAATTTAGTGATCGCACTCCGTCATTTCGCGACAAGCACTATTGTTTGATTATGTTTTACACAAATACATATTTTATTTAAAAAAATTACTACCCTGGTATATATTGCAATAAATGTCTTCCGCACACTCATATATTCGCAACATTTTTCGCAAACTGTCACTGCTGCTGAGAAGACGCACACACATTGAGAGACTGAAAAGCACTTCCTCCCAGAACGGCCAACTTCACAGAAAGAACTCATCAAATGTACATTTTGAATTGATATATGTCAAATGAAAATAAATTCAATTATAGTATCGTCACGAATTGACTGAACTTGTGTTCTTTCAATCATACGCAAAAATTCATAAAATTAATTTACTGCGAGTGTCAAACGAAGACAAAATTAGTATTCCCTACGGGCGACGGGGCCACGCAAGGCGACCAGACCCTCCCCCTTCCCCTTCATCGTTCAGCACTGTTAGCTGGCGAATATTTGCAGTGCAGAAACAACAAAGACCCTGTGTTGAAGCATAACACCGAAGAGTAAATGCAGTAAATCAGTAATAGAGCGAAGAGCACGACATAGTGCCCTGCCTGGGGGAGCACCAGACACAGGAGAGAGAGAGCTCGTTGTGCGCTCTTTGATATCAAAATGATTTCATTTACATCGACATTGCGGCAATATCTTGAATATTAAATTTCGTTGAAACGCAAATGTACATTGCTAACATATTATAAGATCGTTTTCGATTAACTGAGGGTTGTGTAATCGTGCAACCGCGGCACAAGCCTCCACTGAAGGATGTTAGGAATCCTTTCTTTCACACTTTTCTGGTTACTACCTTCTTCCATGCTCCTCTGTACAGTTTACGTAACAGGTATTTCTAGGTAGTCTTATTATAACTTCCGAAGTGGAGAGACGATGGCGTGACTTCAAGCGTCGTGCTTCAATCAAATAATATTTACTCAATAATTGTTAATAAAGCCAGAAAGAACAGGTACTCTTTCGAAAATAAGCCTTAGTGAACTTTATGACCCTCCTGAATACGCCATGACCGGACAAAAATCTTCAGCTACGCTGGAATTAGTAAACGTGTCCTAACCAATACGCTGCCGAGATCCTCTTGAACTCTACATACTTTACTAAAGCCTTTGACTTGCTTGCTCACTGTAGTATATTAAAAAATTGCAATATATAGACGTTCCATACAATTATGTTAGCGTTGAACTTACAACTGCGAACTAATCTAGCAAAGTACACTAGTTATCAGACAGCTTCCTTTAACTACAGGTGTACCTCAGAGATCGAATTAGGGGTCTTTATTATTGGTAATTGCTATAAATAAAGTGTGTTTCCGTTAACGTTATAGATGCAAAGCCCGTCGATGATAGAAAGCCAGAATAATATTTTTCAATTGTATTGGTACTGTGGCGTATCTCTTGTGTATTGTTCTGTGGTGACGTGGATTTCTTATGAATACTAGAAATATTCTTTGGTTCCGATGTAGTTATGCGCATCCGATGCAATTCTTTTTAGGTTACGAATATGGATAATGCAAGGTTATGCATTTTTCGTATCTTTAACTACACATTCAATACATATTTCATTTACATCCTAATTATTTATTATTGTCATTATCGCTTACGAGATGAATTGTGCAAGTTGTAATGAAAATATAAGTGACAGATCGTGGCTTTTTTCCTGGTGGGGCCAAATAAAAAATCAAACGTAAGCCTATAGTCTTATATAACATCAGTAGTAATTCAAATTTGACCAAAAAACAGTCTCAGAAAAACCAAAGGCGGGATTTTTATTGAGCCATTAAATCATTATTTCATAAGTCCTTAGCGGCAACACGAATATCTGTGAAAGAATAGAACGTTCGTTTTTTTTCTTTTCATCAACCTGTGTTAATGTGAAGTCACTCGACTGATGCGCCATGTTGAAAATACAATCGACTCCAGTTATAGTAAATTCGGATACAGTGAACCTAAGTCACTTGTCCCATTTCACTTACATAACAGATAAGCGCAAGAAGACTTGGTTCTCGGAACTCTGGTCCTTGGCTATAATGAAAGTAGGAAATAGAGAGTCCTGGAAATTAATTACCTCCTGAAAAAAATATATCGCCTCAATGCCAGAAATTCTAACACCAGGCAGCTTATAAACAATATCGTCGGCCAAAGGCCATAATTAGAGCCCGGATGTTTACGACCTACAAATGGCAGATATGCGAGTATACACACATTTATGACCTAAAAATACGACAGACATTTTTGTTGCCTTTTCGTAACCATCAAAATCTTTCCGATGTTCACATAAACATTATATTGAAAATATATTTTAAAAATCTAGCACACTCACAACTCACACCTGTTACGTGTCCCCGGGAGGTCATGTACCCCCAAAATAAAATTATCGGTTTCAAATTCAAGGAGCCGCGACATCAGTCATATCGGTTGGGGGCTAGTAAATTTTGGAATTATCGGCTGAACGGTTTAGCTGCTAGCGTTGTTCATAGACAGACGGACGGACAGACGTTTAGCCGTCATTCGATTTTTCGGTATAAAGGACGCACAAAACATAGATTCTGGCTACACCACGTGATAGAGGATTTTTGTCTACATTTAGCAAATGGATTTTATCCACTTTTTCGTTACCAGGGCCCTGTAATAAGAGTTTTTTAAATGTCTCTTTGAGACATTTGTATGCGAAAATGGAATCAAAAGATAAAGATATGACAAATAATACAAAAATTCATGGAAAAAATATGACCATTATATTAACGGTAAATGATCAAAGGGTTAAATAATATCGAAAATATGACTTTATATGACAAGTAAAAATTGCATAATGTTAGTCATAGTAGATAAAATCATGCTTATTATATACATTTTCCATGGGAATAAAGAAACGAAAAAAATGTCATATCATAAACATTCGGGCTCTAGTCATAATCGAAGAAGTCTCCCCCGAGGTAAAGGTGGCGGACCCGGGATGGGACCTTATTGATGACTTCGAGCGGAAACTCTACTGTAGTTCAATTGCTACAAAATGTTGAGTTTTTTTAATAACTCAACACAGTGGAGATTCCTGCAGTGGAGAATACATTTTGCGCAATAGAATAAACGTGAATATATTTTTATAATTTCATGAGTTTTCTAAGCATCCCAAGCGGTGGGAACACTACGTTCTCGGAGACTCGATGTAGAAACTCGAAATTGGGTGTCTATCTGTGGATACTAAATGTTAAATTTATAATTTTAAATCTAATTGTTATAAGAATGCCGGTGTGTATGGAAAAAATAAGCATGAAACGCGATTTTAATTATTTACCGAATCTTGTCTGCAGGCATCCCTTCTAGAGGCCACTGATGCAAATTCGTTATTTATTGTACGTTTTATTGCTTTACATCATAAAACATTTATTTATTAAGTTCACTAATACTTTTTTGTAATCAATGGAATCTTGACCTTAATTATACCGGTCAGTAGCCAGTTCTCATTCTGCAATTGACCCCCAATCGACTCCTTGATCAACATTGATACCTTTCAAAATTTCGCTGACGCCTTGGGGGTCTGTTTCCGTTGGAAACCCGTTATTAACGAACCTTTTGTCGGTGGCAGTTGGTTTCTGTTGGGCTTCTCCGCCGACCTTATGAAGCCGCGTACGTCTTCGAGTTACAAAAAACTACTTATAGTTCATAACACAGTATTTATTCTGAGTGCAAATAGTGAATTATGGCTGCAAAAAGATGATGGGTGCACAACTGCACAAATTCGAAGCCGAAAATTTCAGGCGTCTCTATGGATTACCAAGAAATATGAAAATGAGAGTTACATTTGTCGTAACATTACAGGAAGTCCAGGAAGCAAACAACGAAATTTGAGAAATAAGCTGTTAAGACAATTTAAAGCATATTTTGTCTAAATAACTCCGAGATTTCGAACGGCTGAACCGCAATAAGCACTCAAAAGTTAGTTTGTAATGGAATGGAATGGTCGCACGCGTCAGGTTGCAACGCGTATTTAAATATTTTATTTAGCATAGGAGATCTATTGTTTGCGACACGGGCGCGCCTCGGGCAACGCCTCTGACTCACTAGGAATTACGCATGCCGACGCCCCCAGCATGGCAAGTCACCGCTGCCACTTTCAAGAAATCGGGTGACGTCGAAATTCCAACCGAACTTTGCGAAGCCCAAACAGCCGCCGAAGACAACTCGTAATGCGCCCCTGCCAGTCGCCGAAAACGAAGTGGGGAAGGGCCACGTGACCCCGCAAACCAAGGGAGGTCGCCGCAGCTCACAAGCTGTCATTCCGATGTAGGGGGCGAGGGCGAGATGTTCACATTCGAAAGCAGGAGACGAGAGAGTGCAGTTTACGCAGTCAATGCTTGAGACGGCTATCAAGCCTTTCAATCAAGCGAAAAACCGGCTACGCTAAAACAACTAGCCCATGTCCTAACTATAGGACACAGAAGACAAGCTCACCCATATATTGAGGACGTAGCGCAACATACACAATAAACGACAAAGTCATGAATATTAATTCAAACGCCGATCTGTCAAATGACAAAGGTTAGACGCCAGCCTACACTAACCACCTACACAAAGCAGTGAAACGCTCTGACAGCGAACTGCACAAAACAATTTACACAGACCTTCGGCTTCGCCGAAAATATGAGAGCAGTTTACATTCTGACGAGGGAGGCGAGAGCGAGCAGTTGTTTCTGATGACGGAGAGTGAATAGTGCATTTCTGATGTAGGAGGCGAGAGTGAATAGTGCATTCGACGGGGGAGGCGAGAGCCAGGAGTTTCTTTTCTCTGGGGGACGCCGCTGAATGCGTTGCAACCAGCCGCAGCATCGCCGCTAAAGGGCATTGCCGCGCACCGCAGCCCGAATGCATCGCCGCAACATTGCGGACCGCTCCGGTGTTGCTCGGGCCAGGACGAACACCGGGCAATGACCGTGTGAGCGCCCGAATTCGAGTCCAGGACTCACGACGGGCCGAGGCGCAACCACTGCTGTTACAAGCCACACAGTCTGCACGACTGATCATGAGTTGCTAGCACCCGGGCCGCCTTGCCTTCGCAAGAGCGAGTAGGAGGCGACACAGCATAGGACAAGTCGCGGGAAGCCAGGGTCGCGCTGCTGCCTGGACCGCACTGCAGCAGATGACAGGGGATACGACCGCTGCCTGCGTCACAGGGGTCATGGACGCCGGGAAAGGAACCGTCCCGCCTGAAAAGGCGAACTCTGGCCTCAATTGCCGTAAGATAAGTTACAGTTAGAACTTTTTAGCGAGAGACTTCACCTCGACTGGAATTGATATTAAATCTACGTAAAAATGCAGCCATGTGTTTTAATGCATTATGAACATGAGAAAAAGGCCATATCACGTATGTATCTTAGGAGAGGCTACAGTAGAGAGTATATTTCAGTCTACAGACTGAGCAGACGGGGCCACGCTGGATCTGGTTACCAGGTGAGTTGGGGCAGCCACCCGGGGGCTGGGTGGTTACAATAAAAATAGTTTTTATGCAAATATAGCATTTTTGAAATATATAAAAACCCCAGAAACACGTTAACTGTTTATTATTTACAAAAGCAATGAATATATTGGGTTTTCAAAGAAAAATTAACACAAAAAAGCAATTGAATTGTGAAAGTTCTGTGCTCTCCACTTCCCTGTACGCGTACAATATATACGGAGTAATATTAGTATAGGTAAAGTTATGTATTGCTGTGGAAAATTGATTTCGAGATTTCAGCGGAAATGCACGTTTTGGGGTCCCCTGATCCCGAAAATGTCTCCATCCGCCTGGTGTCTGTACACTACTAGCGCCCAAACCATACGTAGGATTTTTTCCAAATTGAAGAAACCACTGTCCATTTAGCTCGAGTCGAAACTTTGAGAATTTGAAAAATAATCTTCAAAATTTGGGGGTACTTCACATGAAGCTGTCAGATTAATTCCAAAATTTTCTCGTCGGCAGCTCCAAATTTCTTGTAAGAACAGAGTAACATGCACTTATAACGTAGCATAGGTTCGATTTTCAGTTCACTCTCAATTTTCAAAAAATTCAAAAGTATGTGTTTTCTTCGGTGTCTTCCTGCATAGACAGTTCTTTCATTTCGGTCATGTGCATTTTTTTTTTTTTTTAAATGTTATTTTCGCGCAATATATGCAGTTTAAACAAATTACAAAAACAAGATTTTCTAAAAAAACGCTCCATTTATTTTCTTTAAACTATTAATAGAGAGAGTACTATATGTACCCTATGACAAAACACCATATTGATCTAATCTTTTGTTTATTCAAAAATTACAAAATGTAATTTGTTTGACTTGTCTCACGATGTTAATATTTATATTAGCGGCAATTTGTTTACATTACTGTATTTATGAGTACATGTGCTTTAAACAATGTCATAATGGTTTTCAAAACTTTGACCGCCTTCTGTGAAAACTAGCTCAAAATTACGCATGTTTGGAAATGCTCAAACGTCATTTACTCAAAAACTGCTCCAAATTATTTCTTCATATATTTCGAACGGATAGTGCTAAATGTACTCTTTAATATGATGTAAAGTTAATTTTGGTGTATTTTTCGTATTTTCAAACAAATGTAAATTTTTTTGAAGATCTCTCACACCGTTGGTTTGCATATTTCCAGCAATTTGTAAACACCATTGTATTTGTGAGTTAAAGTACTTAAAATAACTTAAAATTAAGATTTTTTTAAAACTCAAAATATTTGTGAAAAAGCTTTAAATTTTGAATTTACAGTAGCGCTTAAACACCAGTTTTAAAAATGAATCCAAATTTTTTCAATAAAATTGCGATTTAGGTCCAGGCTTTACTGTTCTTTAATAATCTTAAAATAATATTTCCGCTCTACAATAATAGGAGACTGAAAAATTAAGAAAATGTCAAAAAAATACACTTTGGGCAGTGACAGATGGCAGCTGGCAAGTCCGAGTAGCTAGCAGAGTCCAAAGGAAATGTAATATGAACTCTGAATTTTTCAAGATAACAGTAGTTGTGTCAATGTTCACTTCCAACATCAATATTTTGAATCCATCAATTCACAGCAAAAGTAACCATAAAAGCCTGTACTCCTTTCTTGAAACTTTCAACTAAACAAACTCTCAGGTCATTAATTGTGGGAAAATTCATAAATCAAATCGCCTACACTTCTTGAAAGTCTCCAATATAAATACACAATGTTTTTCCAGATAGATACTATTGTTTTGAAAATTTATGTGTGAAGTCCAAAAGGAATATAATGGTGCTAAAGATCATCAGCTGATAAAGGGAATATGCATGGTGAAAAGAGATGGGTGGGCCCTTGCAGATCGTATCCATCTTCCGCCAATGGGCTTCAAGCATCAGCTTTTGTTGTAAGCATTATAGATGTAAAAATTATGACGTTGTTACAAGCCAGTGAACAGAAATACAGTATGAAGCACTTTGCATCTTTTATTTCAATAACACCTTAGTCTTATTTTTAGTTGGTCACTGTTGAAAATTGTCATTTTATACGTCTTGCATAGTGTTTCTCAACATTTCTCACTGTTCATGCAAACATGCGGCCAACGTCTTGTCCTGCTTTTCAAACCAATTGCCCATGTTGGGGGTCACATGAATTGTGATGCAAACTGGTGCTACGCAAAACAAACAAAAGTCGGTGCAGCAGAGGAGTCCACCTATTTCTTTCCATTTGGTAGTATGTCACTAGTTTGTAATTTGTAAAGAAAATGTAAAAGCTTCTGGACAACTCTCATGCTGACTTTTGCATGCATTAACCAATTAAAAACTCCACAAATTTACTCAGAGAATGCAATACGAAAATTCTCAATCTATTGATGCGATGACAACAAACTGAGGAGAAAAAAAAAAGGCAATGGGCGGGGGTACCCCCACGCCTCCCCCTTGGATATGCCACCGAGGATGATGAAGGACAATGAAACAAACTGATGAAATAATGAGAAACAATTATTCACATGGATTAAGAAAGGCCCTCATTTATTCACACATTATGGCCAACTACAGATAGTTCTGTCAAGCTGAACAAATTGGCACACATGGACTGTATACCAAACAATAACACAAACATAACCTTGGATAACATGACAGTTGCCTTGGACCAATGAATAGATTTGGCCAATATCATTTGTGCAACATGCAACAAACATAACGGATTTTTATTTTATTCTACCAATACATATGATGACAATGATAATGTAATAAAATTAACATTTAAGACAATTATGTAGACTGTAGAACGTTTATGATCTTCACATATAGGCTGTTATAGAAAGAAAACATTCAATTAAAAATACTTAATACATGAGAGTACATTTGAAAGTTTTGGGAATGACTGCTTCTACAGATGCAATAGAAAGAACTTCATTTTGTGCCACATCCTTTAATCAGATAGATACGTTGTGATCTTATTTCAACAGTATTATGCTATTAGTCCTGAGATATGACCAACATTAACTCCAAGTTCCAGCAACATACTACACTGCCTCACGACGTGCTTCAGGAAATCACAATTAGTTGCTTGTGTCATACTAAAGTTAACTATTCATACTAATTTCTGGCTAATTTCCACTCTATGTTGCTCTTAAGATACTTTTGTAAAGTTGTTCGACCTTCTTAAGATTGAATAAGCATCATTTAACACTTCTTCAAAATGACTTTCTTCTTCAAAGAAATTTTGGAAATACTAATTTTCACCATTACTTTACAGATGTCAACAATTCAGTTGTGACAGAAGACTATAGTTTGGGCTTTCTATAGTAATAAAAATATCAAGAAAAAAATACGTTTTTGACCTTTATAATTGGTATGGAATAATTTGAGCCTTTTGACACTGCAGTGTTCTCAATTCACATTAGAAATACGGTAAATGTATGGTAATGGATACACTTCGAAGTTGTCAGCTCTGCTCACAATACTGTCGAGATTTTATGGTCATCAATTTGAAGATCCATGAACTGCGATTTACAAAACCAGCCAGAATATACATTTTTTAACAATTCATTATGATTTCATTTATTTTTTATTTATTGATTACTAAAAATGAAATGTACTTTTTAATTACCCAACATTTCACAGCAATCCAGCTGTTTCACATACATTAATACTCAACAACTAACAGAACTGACAAACTTTTATTTTGTACCTGCCCTGAGACCAATACATAGCATTATACTGCGATTTATTTACAGCTGCCTCTGACAGGACATCAGCTGTTACGGTGTCATCCAATTGGGAGCTTGCACATCACTTATGATGTAGGGTGACCTTCGACCTCCCAATTGAAGACATCGTAACATCTTATTTACATCAGAGGGAGATCCTAATAAATCTAAGTATAGAAATATTTGCTCATATCTTCCCGAAATGATTCTCGATCATTTCATAACTACAGCTTGGAAGTTTGGCAAAATGTTTTCTTCTTGCTGTTACAATTTGATGACTTAATAATAGGTATTCCGTAAGTGAGCTTTGGATGATATTTAGACAGTTTTCAACCCCCCCCCCCCCACCGCTTTCAATTTTTTTCTACCCTGTTTTGTCACTAATTCTGATTTTCTCTTGACACTGATTTATATCAATTTGGAAATGCACATATAAGTCTAGTGGCATGATCACATTTTGTCTTCCTCTGCAAGCGGAGGTGCAATATCAGGCAGGAAGTGTTGAACTTGGGTTGCAGGGTTACAGGATATTAAAAACTGTGAAGGAAGCCAGATGACACTAGTAACAATTCTTGTATATTTTGATGGATTCAAGCTTTCTTCAGATACAAGGAATCCCATCCTATGCAAAATTATGGCCTCTGACTTCTTTTGAGATATAGACCTCCTTGTCAATAATATATTAAATTTTGGCAAACAAATTTCTTGAAACAAATCACGTCTGGGAGGTATAGTAATTATTTAAATTATTTCAATAAAATTTTTTAAAAGAAATGCATTTCTCAAACTTTATATGCCTTCTGCACCCTAAGTTTGGTTAGAATAAAAGAATTTTCGCCTGCTACTTTTGGGCAAAATGAATTGAACCTGAACTTTTAGGCTCTATTCAACCCATTCCTAACAGTGAATTCATGAACAACACTTCCTACCATCATCAAAATAATGGTGAAAAATGCTAAACATTTAGTTTGTAGTTATAACCAGCATTTCTATAATAGATTGCTTGAACATTTTGACAACTTCTAGATAGATGTTGCCATTTGTGACTTTTGTCTCAGTGTAAGGTTCACCCAATATAGCTAATAGCAAATTTATATATTATTATACACATTCTTTGGAAACAGTCTTCTACAAAATTATTATTGAACCCCCATTATAGAAAAGGAAATAAATTTTTAAAAAAATACGGTACTAATGTTCTATTCATTTCTTGCAAAGAGTTCTCCATTACGTGCTATCAAAATGTTGAAGAACCAGTAGGAGGAGCTTACGGCTTAAATTTTTAGACCTTAGCTAAACCATTGCTGTTAAGTGAAGAGTGGAGAGAATATTTATTTAAGTCTCCACTTTTGGTTTAAGAGAATGCCCAACAGAATTGAGAAAATCATTTCCCCCTTTACTGAGAAGTTTCTCTGATAGTAGAGAATTAGGCACCATGTTACTGTTGAGAAAAAGTCATTCACAAATCTTTCAAACAGACCCTCACACCATCGAAGTAATTTGGATCAATTTGCCAATTAAAGAATTTTTATTGTGCTCAAAATTTGATACAATTTCATCTCAACCTATTCAGTTGATTTCATCCCAGTGAAACATAACTCGTGTCACATTACAACTTGTATTTTAAGCCCCCCTTGGGCAAAGAGATGGGGAAACGAGTGACGCAATGTAGCCACTAGCAACGGCCTTCCATGGTTGGAAATTGGAAATTTGTGGCATATTATCTGGAAACCACTCGCACTTAGCAAACCTTTTAACTTCCCCTGTAAGCAACCGAGGGGAGAGACAAACCTGCTTGCTTCCCCGGGGACGTTCTGTGGAAGAACAACTTCCATTAGACTGAACTCAATGCTTTCGTGTTTTTCTGCATCACACCCATGGTGTCCAGCCTTCATAGAGAAGAGCTAAGTTATCCAAGCTCATAGCTTCACGCGTAACATAATCAACCTACAATCAAAATAATATTTTAATTTCATGTTCATTTTTTAACATACAATAACTACATATTGTGAATAATATTTGACTGACTTGTTCCTGCACAGAAATTTTTCTGTTCAAATCAGGATCACGTCCCTCAAGCTTCATGCGAACTCTGCGCCAGACACCTAATGCATAAGCATTTCTTTCTTGCACCGCTGAAAAGAAAAATTAATGTGAAGAAAAATTAAATTTACACCATAAAAAAATTGTCAATGTCCTTTGCCTTTGGGCATCTGTAGTTTGTCCCAGTGGGCATCTGTAGTTTCATATCAAGATATTTGCCCCTATGTAGCAAGATTATGTGAACACTGAGGGTCATTGTAGAATTGCATGCATCTTACTACTAGCTATCATAATGTCATACTCAATGTCATACACAACTATTTACATGTTACTAGTGTAGTAATGCTATTTCACAAAACCAATGGATTAAATTGAAGAGTTAATAGAAAATGACTAAAAAAAAATCTGTTTCACATCAAAACAAGATTAACGTTTTAATCCAAATTCTCAAGTTTATGTTAACAAAAAGGATAACTGTGGAACGCTGATAACTTTAACACTAATAATTGAATTCCTTGATGTCTCACGCTTGTTGATTCACTTTCAGCTTCCCTAAACACAGGCAGATTAAAAAATTACAAACTAATAACTTAGATAGTATATTGCCATTTTACGGACATGTAATTAAAGTTTCATGGGGCTTTTTTCTTTTTCAATAGAGGACCACCTACAAAAGAATTGATAAACATTGTTTGCTTGCACTCACTCACTCACTCATAATTCACACCACCTAAATTAACTTGAAAACTAAAGAAAATATGTTTACATGGGTTCGCATTCAAAAAATATTTGTTTGTTTGAAATTCTCTTTGCATGGTAGGTACAATTCTTTGTAACAATTTTTACTACTACAATATATAAATGAAGGGCTCTGCTCTGGGTGGTCTATGCTACATTTTCATCAAAATGAAGATAATCCTACTAACGTACTCGCCATATCATTAATTATATTTTGTGTCAATATTGAGAAGTTAGTGTAACAAATATAGCTACAATACAAAATCCTTGTTTTTTACTCTGTGCCAGGGGATGTTAGATTAAATTCTTTCTCTCGTCATTTCTCAGAAGCAAATGATAAAGGCAAATCTAGACCCAACCCCTCAAACGTACATTACATTTCATTCTCACACACACACACACACACACACACACATTCATTCATTCATTCATTCTCACACACACACACACACACACACACACATTCATTCATTCATTCTCACACACACACACACACACATTCATTCATTCATTCATTCTCACACACACACACACACATTCATTCATTCATTCTCACACACACACACACACACACATTCATTCATTCATTCTCACACACACACACACACATTCATTCATTCATTCTCTCACACACACACACATTCATTCATTCATTCACACACACACACACATTCATTCATTCATTCTCACACACACACACACACACATTCATTCATTCATTCTCACACACACACACACATTCATTCATTCATTCATTCTCACACACACACACACATTCATTCATTCTCACACACACACACACATTCATTCATTCTCACACACACACACACACACACATATTCATTCATTCACACACACACACACACATTCATTCATTCTCTCACACACACACATTCATTCATTCTCTCACACACACACATTCATTCATTCTCTCACACACACACATTCTCTCATGCACTCTCTCTGTTTTAATAGAGTTGTATATTGTTTTATACAGTTGAAAAACCACTTTCCATACCTTTCCCTGTCCGGGGATCCCTTCCAGTTTTGGTATTTTTCACAACAGCAGGTGAACCTTTTTTGGGTGATAAATATAACCCTTCTTGACGTGTAAGTGGTGGTCTTCGTAGTTTTCCATACGTAAACATTTCTTCAGAAGTTGTTTTTGGTTTCATTTGCTCCCTCAGATCATCAGCAAACTGTAGAAGCTCTTCATAAATGGCACCTATAGGTAAAAATATCCCAATTTAGCAGAAAATAATAGTTGCAGGTAATAAAATAATTTATAATTTTATGAAATTATTCTTATTAAGATCATTTTTGGTATTACCAGTCTTTGCTTTAATAATCTGCAACTGGTCCAAAGCTTGCTGAATGCTTTCTGTATCAATATCTTCAATCATCAGATCTCTTATTAATGTTGAGAAACATTCTGAAAATTTCTTGTACGAGGACAGATAGTCATTGAGACCACTGCATATTCCAGACTCAGACTGGACAAACGGAAACAAAGAACATACTAAGTAATAAAAAGCTTAAAAATATGAATGATCCAATTAAAAAATAGCCTGATTCACACTTACTTTTGCCATCGATTTAAGTAGGTTGCGTACATCTGACACTAGTCGATGATGAACAGAAAGGAATCCTCTGATAGTCATAACATGCTTCTTGAGATTTTCTTGAGCAGTAAATAAATCATCATGTAATTTTCCTTTTTGCTCTTGAAGAGACTTGACTTTATCTACAAAACACAAATGAGACAAAATATAATATACCAGCTCCATGCAAACGTGAATGGGAGTGTGTGTATAATTACTTTTCATTAACTGCACACTCACACTAAAATTAGAAGAGAGTTTCTCATAAATTACAACTAAAAGCATCCACACCAAAACATTTGTTTAGTAAAATTCAAAGAACTTTTCATAAGTCAATGAACCTCTGGTAGTTGAGAATTTGCACCTGCATCCTATAATTCAAATCTGGGGCAAAATTATAAATTGCTTTTTACTATCTTTCTTTGTGGACCAGTGTGGTGTTCTTCTTGAGAACATGAAATGTAATTCGTATTTCAATCTTCTTTTTCTTTATATTCCCTTTACATTTAAGGCAGCAATGGAGCTGTTCTGTCAGTTTGGTAAAACGTTTGGTTTGTTAAGTGTTAATGTTGATATTATGCACACCATTATACACAAATACAGGCATGGATCC
>BOPP01000034.1:5478190-5499180 GCA_017312745.1 Gryllus bimaculatus
GGGGGGAAAGAAGCAAAGGTTGAACCCCAAATAATGCTATATTAAAAAGTGTAAAAGGTGTCAAAATATCAGGTAAATTGTTGTGAGAGATGTCTGCACACAGTTATTAAAAACACAATTTTTTGGGATTATTTTCAACTTTTGCAATTTTTAAAATTTCAGAGATATAACCAAAAACATTCAAACTGGCACCATTTTAAATGTCCCACAAAAAATGTAATAAAATTTGGAGACATTTTTGAGAAAATTTGGAAAACGTTAATGTTCCACATAAAGTATACCCCTAAAATTCAAAATATCCATTTCAAATTCGCAGGCACTCAAGTTCAGTCAGACCGACCAGATTATAATGTTTGGAAAAAATTGAATGGTTTAGATAACAACATATCCCTCTGATGGGTGGACTAATGTACGTTTCACCATCAACCAAATTTTCAGGATCAAGAACCCACAAAACGAATTCTTACCATAAGTGTTAGAGGAAGTAATTTACTACATACAGGAACCAGATTTATCAATTTTTTTATGTCAAGGTTCCACAATAGGATTTTTTCTACTGAAAAATCACCTCTTTCTGCTGCAGCATTAGAATATTTTCACTTTACTATACAAGTACTACTATGGTGAGAAAGTAAAAAGGGATAAAAGGATATTTCCTCTTCATTAAGCTTATTCATACATCTGATTTTCAACAGCCTTTTGTACTTGAACAAAAATTCCAGAAAACAAAAGTAATGTACATATTCAGTGATCCGCTGACCAGGACAAAATAAGAGCACTGTTGTTAGTATGTTATTGAATCTTATTATTAATAACAATTCTGAGAAAATTCATTATTTCTCATTACCCTGGACTCTCATTCTTGCACTGTGATAATGATTTTGAGGTACCCGAAAGAAACTTTCCTGACAGACAGTTCTACATGAAATTTCTTCTGTTAAGCAACAAGCAGGTAAGTTTACCATACATGAGGTTTACCATAAAACATATGGAAGCAGATGAAATTCTAAATTTCAGAGACTGGTGGCCTGAGAAAAAGGTTCCATGGGATCGAAATATGATCTTTAAACCTTCACTGTTTATGTTTACATAGCCCAATTAACATCAGTATGAGATAAATGTAAGAGAAATTATTGATAAGCCAAATGAACATGCTTTCATACTTGTGCATGATCACTGGAGTACTTATTGCTTCTGGGTCCTGCAAGATCCATCACAGAAAGATTCCTCTTAATGTGGAAATAATTACTGACAAAGAAGAACCTTCAGTTAATACCATCAAAACCCATTACTTTTGTACGGAATTGATAGCACGGCCAATCCACGAGAAAGAAGCTAACAGACGTGTTTTTTCTGAGGACAACCTTGACGATACTGACTAAAATCAACGTTTAAATATTACAAAGTGTTCAATTCCAGTTTTGAAAACTAAGTATGCATACTTTTTAAGGTCAGAGTATGATTTTCACAAACAGAAATTAGTATAAGTTAGTCAATTACAGAAAGTCGCAGAAAATATATATTTTCACAGTAACTAGTCATTAATATATTGTAAATATTCATCACGATAAGGGTATCACACACAATTTTTTGCAAATTTTGAAAACCCTCCTATGTAAAAATTGTTTCATTTTTTTTGCCTTCCTGAAAAGCTGCAAGCGACTTCTGCCCTTTACCAGTTCATGAATATATAGCAAGAACAGACCTGAAATCAATAATTCAGCTTTATGTATCCAATTGATATCAACACATCCTTCAGGTATTAATAACTGCACCAGGGCTTCTTCCGCAGAAGTAATGACATGTTCACAGCCACTAGATAAAATGCAACTCTTTTCCAATTGCTCCAACATCTACAACACACAAACCATCTTGTTCTATGACACTATTGTAAATCATAATAACCAAAATACGAAACTAAATTTAGTGTTGAAAAGAAAATTCAAAATGTGTGTAGTTTTAGTACAGTAATAAATGAAGAAATTATTTTGCTTTTAACTTTGTGACGTGACTTTATCTAACAAGTTAACTGAGCCATGATGTAAAGGGCTTGAGGCAGTAACCAGGTAAGCCACACCAGCCACAGCTAGCCAGCAAGCCATCTGTTACTCATAAATTTTATAATCTTGATTTCAATTGAAGTGTGTGTCATCTTGTTACTGCCGCAAATCTTTCATATCATTTGTATTCTTTGTATCCAGACATGTTAAATTAACATCTGAAATATTTTTTGTCAAACCTTACTTCCTGAGAATAAACATTTTAATTTTCAAAACCTATTTGATTATTTTTATTCACAAGTCAAACCTGCATAAATGAGGTATCATTTGCTATTGCTTCAGACGTTCTTGTCCGTAAAGCTTCATGGTGTAAAATTGCATTGCAGGTATTGCCCACAACAGCTGCCAATCTTTGTTCTAAACCCAAACGGGTTGTTCTCTTCTGCAATGCACATTCAAATGCTGCCATGACTTCATTTAAAGCAGGATTTGCTCCTGCTGCCCATTTCAGCCGTTGTTCAACACTTGCTACCAATATATTTTGTTGTTCCTGAGCTTCATTTAATCTTGCTTGAAGGGCAAGCAAAGCTGAAGACGTTTTTCTGACTTCTCGCATGAATGTTGTTCGATCTATATTACACAAAAATATATCAACAAAAAAGATATCATATCCAAACACTGATCACAATTTCAATTGGAAACATGTGTACTTTACAACAAAGAACATTCAAATTATTTTTGAGATTTTAAACAATTAAAAATGGAAAACCTGAACATACTTATTGGCAATAACGTAGACATGGGGGCATTCTGTAGTAAAAGATCTTCATACAACCAGTGATGAGCTGTAAGCTGCAGTTGAAGTCTCTGGGAGGTTGATCGTCGAACTTCACATTCTTGTTGTGCACTTATTGCTAACTCACGTCGTCTCCAAGCACTTTCTAGGTTGCTGGTGAGGCCTGATACTTGAGCAAGAGTAGCTGTGCTGACTTTTCCACGCTTTACACAAAGGTCAACAGCTTTATGAATCAATTCTTCTAAAGAAACTTTACTTTCTGCTCCAATATCCCTCTGTTCCACTTCCACTGTTAAAACAATATCGAAATTAATACATTAAGCGAAAGTAAATGAAAATATCCATCCATCCATCCATCCATCCATCTACTTAAGTAATTGGTAAAATAATGAAACAAAATGCTGGAGTTAAAAATATATATCTTTATATTTTTCAAATATCAAAAGTTTCAATAAAAATTTATTTGAAAAAGTTGTCAATTATCTTGCGACAATCAAAATTTGAGGAAACAAACATCAACATTCTGTTGAATTTTACAGGATGTTTCATGGACAATGCAGGGTGTTAAACACTTCCTTCTAACTAGTGCATCACTATTTCTGGAGACAGAGAGAGAGAGAGAGAGAGAGAGAGAAAGAGAGAGAGAGAGAAGAGAGAGATAAGAGAGAGAGAAGATGAGAAAAAGAGAAGAACGAAGAGAAAAGAGAGAGAAAAAGAGAGAGAGAGAGAAAAAAGAGAGGAGACGAGAAACGAGAGAGAGAAGAGAGAGAGAGGAAAGAGAGGAGAGAGGAAAGAGAGAGAGAAAGAGAGAGAGAGAAGAGAGAAGAGAGAGAAGAGAGAGAGAGAAAGAGAGAGAGGAGAGAGAAAGCAGAGAGAGAAGAGAAAAGAGAGAGAGAGAGAAAGAGAGAGAGAAAGAGGAGAGAGAGAAAGACGTAGAGAGAGAGAAATGAGAGAGAGAGAAAGAAGAGATGAGAAAGGAGAAAGAGAAAGAGAGAGAGAGAAAGTAGAGAGAGAGAGAAAGAAACCGGGAGAGGAGCCCCACCACCAAGAGAGGAGAGGAGAAACAGACGGAAGAGAAAGCAAAGAGACCGCACGAGAAGAGAGCAGAGAGAAAAGTCACACCGCCAGAGAAGAGAAAGCAGAGGAGAGGAAGGAGGCAGAAAGAAAGAGGCAGGAAAGAGGAAAGAGAAAGAAAGAGAGAGAGAGACAAGCACCCACCACCAGACAGAGAAGAGAGAGATCGAGAGAAAGAGAGAGAGAAGACGAGCCGAGAGGAAAGAAGAGAGAGCACCGAACAGAGACGAGGAGAACGAGCACCCAGCACGACCGCCACCACCGCACAAAGAGAGAGAGAGACGCCCCCGCGAGAGAGGCCAGAAAGAGGACGCACGAGAAAAAGAGAGAAAGAGAGAAAGGAGAAGAGAAAATAAGAGAGAGAGAGAGAGAAAGAGAGAGAGTAGAGAGAGAAAAGAGAGAGTAGAGAAAAGAAGAGATGAAAAGAGAGGAGAGAGAAGGAGAGAGAGAGAGAGAAAGAGAGAGAAGTAGAAGAGAGAGAAAGAGAGAGGAGAGAGAGAAGGAGAGGAGAGGAAAGGAGAGAGAGAAAGAGAGAGAGAGAGAGAAAGAGAGAGGAGAGAGATCAAGAGAGAGAGAAGGAGAGAAAAGAGATGAGAGTGATAAGTAGTTGAGAGAGAGAGAGAAAGGAGAGAGAGAGAGAGAGAAGAGGAGAGAGAGAGAGGAGAGAAAGAGAAGAGAGAGAGAAAGAGCGAGAGAGAGAAGACGAGGAAGAGAGAGAGAGAAAGAGAGAGGAGGCTTTTATGGTTGTGCTGGATGAGTTACCCTGTACATGTGGACAGTCATTCTGAAGACACTCTTAGTGACAAGTCTTAAATTAAGACATGTCAGTTTACATCAGTAAGCTTGATATTAATATACTGTTTAATATATTTTTTAAGAGTCAGCTGCTCCACACAAATCCAACATTCAACATTTTAGAAGATAAAATATTTTATTGCAGAAAATGATGTGAAATATACAAATATTAAATTTTTTAGAACATCAGAATGATCAATATAACCTGCAATATACTTAAAAAGGGAGGGAAGAAAAGCAACTTTAATTTAACACCCACAACACCTAGAAGAAGGCCTTTTTTTGTACATTTTTTCAAAATTTTAAAGTTTTTTTCACAATAATACTCAATAATAATAATTACCATAATTAGCAACAAAATTATTTAGAATACTATGCACACGCAACACTGAACAGTACCTCTTCAAATGTAAAGCAGGACTAAATAATAGTTTAAAGATTAAATTAACTTCGAATGCATAATAAAAACAATGCCACTAACCTGTTACATTGAGTCCCAAACGTTGGTGTAAGAGGAAACATATTGCTAATGCTAGAGTTTGAGAAGATACACCCAGCATCTGCCGTCGCACATAGTCAGCAGTAAATCGTCTGATAGGTTTATTGAGACGATCATCATCATAAATGGGGGATCCCATTCGAGCCATTTGAGAACACATGGCAAAGAAGTCCTGTATTGTCTGTAGGCGTTTTAAGAGAAAAATGGAATCTAAAACAGCTCTGGTGCGATCACTAAATACAGGTGCCTGCAAAGTAGAAAATTGGATATTAGTCACCACCAGTCTAGTTTAAGATGAAGTGTAAGGGGCATTGGTATTCATTGTAAATTATGAAATATTCAATATCATATAACTCTCATCAGCAGTTTTTAGAAAAAAATATTCTTAATAGATTTACACCATTATAATCCCACGATTTTATCAGTAGCTGATTATTCATTAATAAAAAAACACATTATTTTACAGCATTAATTCAGTGCCTAAATTATTTTCGAAACTTCCTTCCTCTTTAATTTTGACGAGTTATGCACACCAAAGTAAAACAGGAAAATTAAAAATTTCAGAAAAATATGTTAGCAGCTTCTTCACGAGGACTCCAGAAACCTAGATTCCACTTGAAAATCTGCAAAAATCTTTAGATTTTTAAATAAAATAATAATAATAATAATAATAATAATAATAATAATAATAATAATAATAAAAAAGATTCCTAAAAAAATATGTGAAAAACAGGCTTACAAATGTCTATTCCAGAAAGTACTAAAAACATCTTTGGCTACATTAGAATAGTACATATTATAAGCTTAAGACAGCAAAACAATAATCTGAACCTGAAAATTAATTTTGTAAGTCCTGAATAGTAGACCCTCATGACCATGTATTTGCTTAATAACAATTTCGCCACAACAAAAACAAAATGTGAGTTCTGGCAAGAAACATCGTTATATGGATAAAACTATAGTAGGATATCACAAATAATTATTATTTGGTCCCTTTTAATTTGTGGTAATAAGGGATTACTGTAAATACGTATGCACATAAGTTTCACCATGTAGTAGACCTTTGTGCTATCTGAGACCTATTATCCATTTCATCTTTATCTAAATCTTGTTTACAATGTAACATTCTAAATTCTAATTGGAAACCCATGTTCATTAATTTGGCA
This sequence comes from Gryllus bimaculatus, assembly GCA_017312745.1. Lineage (NCBI taxonomy): Eukaryota > Metazoa > Arthropoda > Insecta > Orthoptera > Gryllidae > Gryllus > Gryllus bimaculatus. The sequence goes on from BOPP01000034.1 coordinate 5,484,521, forward strand.
TATTTAAGAAGAAAACATTGACAGAAGATATAGTTTTCTTAAATTAAATAACATGCTCTTGAAATTAAAGTTAGATAAAGGCTAATTGTACACTACACTTTGCACACAAACGGTAGCAGATCAAATAGAGGTAAGCTTTACAAAATAATTACAATTTCAGAAAAACCAAAAAACTGGTTTGAATTGCTTTTAGAAAAAGGGGAACTCACATTAGTGCAAAGTGCATAAATGCAAATAAATAAAAAAGTATATAATACATTGAATGATATTGAAATCTTTATTGAGATCAACAGTTTATTTATTTGATGGATTGAAGGGATTGTCCAGAACACACCAAGTAGTTGAAAGGTACTTAACTTATATTCTTCTTTGAAAGATGTTAAATTATTTACTACTTGAGAATACAGGAGAGCCATGCGTTTGTTGTAATGCAAAATAGATTTTAATATTCATATGAAATTGATGACAGGAAGTTGTGTATAACAATAAACAAATGTTTTAAAATAACATTTTTAATCAATACTGAAATCTCAAATTTTGCGTTATTATAACGCAGGATAACACACCATCACTGTTGCAAATTCACTCTCACTTCTGCATAGGGCGCTAATGACTTTACAAGTAGTACACCATGATTTGTCACACGAGTTGCGGTGAAATTCACAATGCGTAAGGTTTTGCAACAAGGGTTCTTACAAGCTCTTTTTATGACACTATTACGCCACCAACTGGGTAAAGAATTCTGGAGGTTTAATGCATCTGCAAGAAAACATGAAAGAAAGGCTCCTTTAACGGCCCTGTTAACGAGACTTTGTTTCCTCGCTGGATCTCGGGCAGATTTCCCCCAAACGTTTGCTCGAATGCACATTTTTTGCACTCCAACATCTGAAACCCCGATTGATCCTCCTGTATCAATTTCCTGGAGGAGAGGGCACGACGCACCAATACTCCCGAGAATACTGTCATCGCAGACGAAACGGAGGGAGATTTGCTGCAAGCGGGGAAGAGAATGGAATGCCGCTGCCAGGGGCGCAGATGTTACTGGGCTACCCGTGAACCAGGTGACGTCTTCAATTAGTAGAACACGTAGTCCCGAAGCGCGCCCGGACGCCAGTAGATCTAAAAAGCGCGAACGATACCAGCGTCGAACATGGAGCACGGCCAAACGACGTAAATCAGGGTTCAACAATAGCTCCAGAACGAGAACTTGCAAGGTGTCATGCAATCGTCCAGATTTAAGCACTTCTTCCACAAGCCTTTGGCGGAGAAACCACGGTATCAACATACATTCTGTCTGGTACATCTCTGAACACTTTCCATTCTCAAAATCGTATGACGAACACGCTACTTCCAAGAAACTAAGATAAGCCCTAACACAGAGCGTCTCGAGCGAAGGCACGGTGGGAGTGGCGTGCAAGGAATATTTTTTCTGTCGGTAAGGCATCTCTTCTTTTCTTCCACGTTTACACTGTACCGTTTCGGAAGAATCGCTGCGGAATCTTTCGCGCCAGACTCGTAGCATAGTTGCGTCAATGTGCAGCGGCGCTATGACGTTCGCTTCTCACAACCAATGAAAACATTCCACAGTCGTGTACCAGGAAGACACACTAAAGCGATCCAGACGAAAAGAAAGTCGGAATTTTTAAACTTGTCACTGCTGAAGGTTGCGTTGACTCGGATCGCACGTTCATACTGTTGTCTTCTACCAAGAGGACTTAAATATCTATCAAGGACACAGAGAGTTGACTGAACCCTCCTCGCTCAAAGGGCTTATTATCCACTGAATGGTTAAGGATAAGCATCCGGCGCGAGACAGTATGACCAGTTAGAATCCATTTTTACTAATAACAACCACTTGTAGCGTAGATCTAGATCCAGGCCAGCGACAAAGCGGAGCGGATCGAAGATAAACCGTAATGATGACCGGAGCAAACACACATTGCGAAACGAGAGCGAAAGTTGTCGCTGTCATTCCCTGTAGCAGCTCGTAACGTCTTCCTTTTACGACTCGAAACAAAACTAAATTGGTTGATATCATTGGCGTGACCGCGTAGCGGCTTTACATGAAATCATAACAAAGATAAGTGTCATATGCATGCACAGCGCTAGCCACGAGGAAGCATTAGGTTTAACTCTTCAATTTAGCACTTCATGAAATGCACTTTTGACCCAAAAAAAGTAGTAAATACGTCAATTTTGAAAGTTTCGTAGGAATACTGAACATAATGTTCATAAGCATTATACAAGAATTGTTAAAAATGTATTTACACGGTAAATACATTCAGTGTCAATTTTTTAACAACAGTTAATTCACCAATTGATAAATAATAATAATAATAATAATAATATAAATGCAATTTTGTTGCCTTGGTAAAATATTAGTTTTAGCGTGAAAAATTATCCTCTTACTCCAGACGCAAAATTCAAATAATAATATACGTGTTGGGCACTTTCGAATTTAGCTAGTGTTCCAAAACAAATCTTCACAAAATACCTCGAGACCTTCACTTCACTTTGGCATCAAAAGAACAAAGAAAGTCGACTCTTCTGCAACAAAATCGCATTGCATCATTAACATTTCTTTCATTAGCAGTTCTTCGTAAAGGGTGACTAATTATCGACAGCAACAAATAATAAATTACAACCTGCCTGCGACATTTTTACTTGTGAGAGGGAAAGAAATGTGAAAACTTAACCCGCGTACAAAAACGACAAATTATAGAATTACGAGAATACATTCCATAAGTAAACCATTTTCGCCAAGTAGAAGTTGTTGGATGCAACATTATTAAGTGACCCTTTTCTCACATATATTCTATGTTCTCAAATAAAGTCAGAAAGCTAGCATAATTCATTTAATTCTTTAGGTATAATGTGTTATTTTGCGGAACACGATAGTGCATAGTACAATTTAAACTAGGTGTGCTCCAAAACTACGAACTTTCCCGCACTAACAACGGTTACGTAATATTATAATTCAGAAATTTCTGACCATATTGACACATCTCAGCCTCACTTGAACTCATTACTAATCGTAGCGCATTAGGCGGCGAAAACTAATTCTTTTAACGCTAAAACAAACACAATTTCGTCAATCCAAAACTGTTTAATACAGTCAGAATAATCACTTAACAATGACAAGTAATTCTGAGAATTTCAAACAGCCTTGTCGCAGTGTCCATCGTCATACCTCGAAAGACTTCAGCAGAAGAAGAGGGGGAAATTAAGATATCTTCGAAATTGCGAATTCTAAGAAAAAATATCTATCTTCAATATTATAGTTGTAGAAAGACTGACAATAGTTTGAACATTTGCAATTTTCGAAAATGCAGAGTGTTCCACGAAAATGCGGCCTGCGTCATTTTTAAGCGTCGTTAGCTCTATCAAAAAAGGAAGCCATTTTTGAGAAAATGTTTAAAATATTAAGGGTTCATGTAAAATGCACCAACAATTAGAAATATTCGTTTAAAATATTCACAGGGCCTTGAGCTCGGCCAGATCGATGGAGGAATATCAATTTTAGTGAAAATCGTGTGAAAGATTTACGTCCTAGCGTTGTGAACGGATGGACAGACCTTTTGTCGTTAGTCAATTTTCGGTATCAAGAAATCACAAAACGTGAATTCTCAGTACACAATGTGTTACAGGAAGTAATTTACTACATATGGGAACAAGAGTTATCCACATGTTAGGTATCAGGGCCCTCCATAAGAGATTTTGTTAGGCGCAGCATTACAAAACTTTCTCTTAATTACGTAAAAAGTGAAAAGAGTTCACTTCTGCATTATTGTCAGTACAGTAACATGAACGCTTCTAATTTATACAAACTAATCCAGACTAATTTCTTAAGTGATTTAATATGCATGGTAATTAAATTCTAGTTATTTGTTCTGAAATTTAAGTATGGATTTGAACTTTATACCACACATTAATGAGGGTACGGCCAAATTTAAAAACATTTTATTCATAAATAAATATTGTGTACGAATAAACTTAAAATAATTATGCGTCTATTTCTCCATTAATTAATGTGATTGGTTATTGAAAACCCTGTTGAATCATATTGGGTATCATACAGCTCTAGACTCCTGTTGTTCACTTAAAATATTAATACACGTGTTTGTGAAAGTTGTAGTACCAAGAAGGTGACATATACTATTACAATGAAATTTATTCCACAGATTAGGATTATCACAATATACAAATTATTAGAATTACAGAACTGAATCTGCATTTTGACCTTTAGTATTTAGTACGGTGTGAAGCCGCTACGCGCTGTCATCATAGCTGTAAACGTGGTGGGAGATTCCGAGAGTGCTTGAATTTTCTGCTAGGAAACACACTGCCACACGGTTTCTATGCGTGACCACAAAGCATCTACAGTGGCTGCAAAGAGGACAAGAACGAACAAGTTGCCGACCGATCATATACCAGACATGTTTGATGGGCGAAATGTCAGGCGAACGTGCAGACCAGGGAAGCGGTTGGTATCCGTCGTTCTACGCAGAAAGCATGCACAATCACCGCCGCATGTGGTCGAGTACTGCCCTGCTGAAATAGGGCATGAGGTGCTGCTTGCTGGATCAGTAGCTCTGGCTCTAAAACCTCCCTGATGTAGCGACTGAATACATTGCCGTCAACACATACGAGGCAAGATCGCACATTTTAGCCAGTGGCATCTCAAACCATTACACTTTGAGTTTGTCCGCTACGGCGCGAAACAATGCAGGCTGGCAGACTGCGATCACTACGGTAGCGTCGAACACGTGCGCGACACTGTTGCACAAATTCAAGCGGGACTCGCAGTGGTTTTGCGTGCTACCAGTCCAGCCCTCTACAGACGATGTCGACGAAGACATGGCCACACCCGTTGTAGTGCTCCAAAGAGCCAACACTAAGCGTCGCCGTTTTGTTGGTTACGGTAATGCGGACGAGATGGCGATCATCTCGCGCTTTAGTCACATTGTGTGGTCCAGTACTTGCTTGTCGCTGGTTACGACCTCCCTGTATCCATTGGTTCCACACACGCATCACTATCTTCGTAGTAAGTCCCGTTGTCACGGTACGACAAACTTGCTTCCCGGGGACCGATCATTGTGCCCCGTTCGAAAGCACTCAGATGCTGATATTGCACCCTTTGGCGTCGACGAGGCATCCCGGCAATTGTTTACACGTTTCCATGTCGTTTGGCGGCTCTACATCGATTGAAAATGGTATAACACTGACCTATCATACAAAGGAGGGATCTGCTAGGCCAACTTGCACGCCATCTCTATGCAAATTTAATCAAGTCTTATAGATACACTGTTCCAAAGATCCACAGATTTTTAGGTGATTTTGAACATTCCTTCTGGGTGCTGATATTTTCAGAAACACCAGTTGCACTGATTTTATTTAGCTATCATAGAACGAAATATTTTCGGCGGCAGCATTGTGCTCGAGAATCTCTTTGAATATCGGAGCTCTTTCCCTTGTACTAGATGCCCATAAGACATTTAGTGCACATCCGGAGTGCGGACGCGCGAATTCCAAATGCATATATTAAAATAAGCACAAAAGTCAGAATACCTCGGTGTTTTTATTAATGTATTCTAACCAGACGTGCTATTAAAGACTACCTAGAGGAAGCACACCCAACATTTTGTGATGAAAACCCTTATGTTTTTGCTTCAGTCTCTTCAGGAAAGAAAGGTAAAAATAAAATCAGAGTACTTTAATAGCTCTTAAATTCACAAAAACACTATTAATTCTAGGAATAGTTAATGCTTGTTGGTAATTTCAATGAAATTCAATTCCTACAGTATTTTAAGTCAATTTTGGTTTTGCACAAGATAGAGTAGAAAACGAACTACGATGCGTACTTCTGAAAGCACTCCTTGCAGTAAACAGAAGACAGGAAAACCAAAATCGACCAAACAAAATATCTGAAGAAGGCATTGAAGAAATTTTCAAATTTTACCTATTCCAGTCTGTGAGTTTTACTACACAGGGAGGAAGCAGAAAGAAGGAAGAAAGTGTGCAACTAATATTCTAAACTGTTATTTTATGATTTATTTTCTGAAAAGTGTTCTGAAGAAAACCGTTCCCGTTTCCGAGCATATGCACGAAAAAATTTACACTCTTCATTTAATTAGGCTTCAAAGCTCTTCATTGGACACGTAAAGCACATGTGATGAAAGGAACCAGCTTAAGTATTGTATTAATGAATTTTTTAAAAAAAGGAATGAGAATCTAGGAAAAGCAATCAGAGCTGTAGCTATGTATGTAAGCTGAATATGAGAAAATACCAACTGAAAGGTCAGCTGATTATCAGGTAACATCAAGCAAGCTATGTCAACTTTAAAGCTTTCCACAAATGTTTATTTTTACTTTTACATTTTTACTTTCTCGCATACTACTTGTGTAATATAAAGAAAATACAGTAATGCTGTTGGACAAAACAGCAATTTTTTGACAGGAAAACTCTTGTTGTGTGAGCACTGATACGGTAAAAGTGGATACAATGTTACCATGTGTTACATACTTTAACACCATTACTTGGCTGTCCGGGCCTTGCAATGCCTTAGCCCTGAGGAATAAGAGCCGAAACTTTGCCGTCTGTCCCTAGGTAAATCCTAGGACGTGACGTCCCTGGACAGCCAAGTACAGTAGATACTGACTCCGGCCGTGGAAGCATATACTTTTATTCCTCGAACACGTTGTGTACTAAGAATACACATTCTGTGGATCCTTGATACAGAGAAGAATAGTTTACGGCAAAACTTCTGTCTGTCTGTCTGTCTGTCTGAACAAAGCTAGCGACTAAGCCGCACGTAAGATTTTCACCAAAATAGATACTGCTCATCTATCTCGCTATACGAGTTCCCTTTTAATACTGATCTTCACAAATTGTGCACAGGAGCTATGACAAATGGACAGAAACAAGAAATCACCAAGTATCCTGTAATATCATCCGTAACGGGGTTAATCTCTGTCCAGGAATGGCACTCTGCCGTAAGCCATACGAAATGCGGAAGTTAAACGCCAGTTATGAAGGTAAGAGACAGAGCCGGCGGTTAGTGTTAAGTCCGAGTGGGAAGTTGACCCAGAAGGGGGTCCCCCTCCCACCCCATCCCTCATCGAAAAAAGTATATGGGAAAAATACAAAATTCAAATTGTAATTTTTATCATTAAACTTATTAAATTATTTAATTTATTTTACGTAACTTCAGCAGAGTCATTTTTGCAACACAAAAACAGCGCTGCTTTTTGTATTTTTTACGTAATATGCCCTTCGCATATGTATGTGTATACGTACATATACATGTATACTCTGTAAACAAATTTTTGGAAATTATTTTCTCGGTTATATTGCTTTATTCGCATGTAAAATCGCAATGCCGTTGAGCCAATCTTGCAACATAGTTGATAGCATATTTTTGAGTGGACTGGGAAAATTTGTTCATTTCTGGAATTTGACGATCGTGGAATATTTCTCTCACCCCTAATCCCAAGTGGGTATTTTACCCACTGGAAATTTTTCTTGAGGGTATAGCTACCTAGCATACCCACATTACCTGCCGGGCCTCGTAACAGATTAAGATAATTCAATACCTTTATGTAAAAACAGTGGGGCCACAACAGTACATAATTTCTCGCATTATATCTGAAGGCGCAATTATCGCAAAATCAGAGTGCAACGAAAATGAGATCTGCGCCATTTTTTCAAGCCTTCGTTGTTCTATCTGTGGCAACAATTAGAAGAAAAAATGGAGCGGTTTTTATGAATTGATTTTAATTACAATAATTTCACGCACAAATTACGCAAAAATAGTTTTAAAAAATGTACACGACCCTGCTTAAAGTGCTAATTTTTTTGATCAGATTGTGTTTAAGGCAAAAATTTCCACCTTCAATTTTGTAGTTTTGAATTGTTAAATTTTTGCAATTCACGAAAATACAGTGAGTTTGACGAGATGAACTAAAATACATTTTTATCGTTCTTTGATACACACAAGGAGATAATGCAAGGGAAAAAATGGGAGTAATTTTTGAGAAAACAAATGTTTAAAAAATTAAAAATTACGTACATTTCACGCAAAATTATGCGAAAACTTCACATATTTTCCAAAAATTGTACACGACCTTATTTCAAGGGCTCCCTTTAAAGAAACTTTCGATTCAGATCTATCTTCAATGTCGAAGTTGTAGAAAGACGCCGAAAAATTCTAACTTTTGCTATTTTCGAAATATCAGGAATTTCAACGGAAATGAGACCTTCACCATTCTCTTAAACGTCTTTATCGCTATCCAAAAGACAAAGTTTAATCCAAAAAATTTGAGCAATTTTTGAAAATGTCGAGACTTCATGTAAGTACCCCCCCCCAAATGAAAATATCAATTTTAAACTTAGAAAGCCTCGAGTTCATTTAAATCGATCGGGGAATATCAATTTTGGAGAAAAATCGACTCGACAGATTAGGCGCTATCGTCGACGGCGGGCGGGCGGACGTTTTGCGTCAATCGACTTTTCGGTATCAAAAGACCACAAAATTTGGATTCAGGCTACACAATTTTCTATATGATACATTAAATAGCATATACTTCCCACTTGAAGTCTGGTAACTTAGTAATTCCTACGAGTATTAGGATCCCATGGGTTCCCTAGACTTCCCCACAGGACATTGAATTTCTTTCCTGCATTTACTACCAGCAATGCTAAATTGCTCTATCTTAATTTACAAATTGTGTGTAAAGATTAATAGAGCTTTTGAGAGCAATTAACGAGATAGTCAGTAGATCGCCTTGAGACGTGATCCCCAAGGTCTTGAGGGCACTGACTGTGCATCTTGGCTTAGCCCCAAAGGTTCCAACCACCACTGGCAGGATTCTGGCGTTGGGTACTCCATGAAGTTGGACTGCCAAGGGGATAACTGGTTGGTATTTTACCATCTTTTCCTCTCCTGCTTTCAGAAGGCTAGACCCATCCTCGTGGCGGACAGTCACATCGACCACGTGAACCCCTTCCCGGCTTTTTATTACCAGGTCAGGTTTGAGTCTAACCCCTTCGGCAACGAAGAAAGTGGCTTCCGTGGACACCACGGTGTCCGGTTTTCGGAGCATCTTCCCTTCTATCAAGTTTTTGATCTCGTCATGACGCTTTATTCTTGCTGGCTTCGTAAAAATGCACTGACCGAGGAAATGATTCATGATTTCTAGAGCTGTATTGCACTTACTGCAGTATACATCCTCTCTGGGCCTCCCTCTACTAAGAGTTTTATTGGTAGCGGTATTTGATCTCAATTGGAGTGCACTGATAAAAATACAAGATTTCAGAAGATGATAGTCTTTCAAAAAGGCATTTCCAATCAGATCGTTTATATGCGCCCTAACCGCTCTCCCTTGGGATCCCAGCTTCTCCCACGCGGCTACCTCGTCATCGGCGCATTTCTTCTTACAAGCCCTTGAATATTGTTCAGAATAGGCCAGTTGAGTCTCAGTGATTTTGTGGCCTTTAGTGTTCGTTGGTAAAAACTCGGCCAGGAGCTCAATCATCTGCAAATAGGATCTGCAGATTTTTCTAATCGTAATCCTAGGTTCAGCGCAATCCTGCCAGTGGTGGTTGGAACCTCTGGGGCTATGCCAAGATTCACAGTCAGTGCCCTCAAGGGACCCTCAAGTGCCCCCAAGTGCCCTCAAGGGATCACTCAAGGAACATGTTGGGCGAGCCGCAGCAATCCCAGTCCTCCATTTCTCTTGGCCAGATAGAAAAAGCCATCTGCAGTACTCATATGCAGACGCAGAAACTGTTTGACTGCCACTCTTATTTGACCGTCCGCTTCGCTGAACATCGACATTGATGGCATGGATAGAACCAATTGATAAAGATAATGTGGCATTATGTAGGTATGAAGTAATGTCAATATCTGAGTGGGCTTTAAATGCGCCTTTTGAAGCCTCGACACGGTTTCCATAAAATTGAATATGGATGCTTTAGATGGGAAGCCGTTCCAGATAGAGTAGTTCACTCCCAGGTATGTAAGAGTATGATCATTGCTGGCAAGGAGAATACTCTCCCCCAACCTTTCCAGACAGGGGTCCTAATGAACCAGAATCGTTCAAAAGTTGTAATTTGAAATGATGAACATTTCGTGACGGACAATGTCATTCCGAGGGTCCCACGATATTCCACCACAATATCAACCGATTCTTGAGCTCCCGGGGCATCTTTCGCTAACAGCACCAGATCGTCAGCAAATGCTAACACGGACACACTCCTGCCCAATAGCGTGTATCCTGACATTTTCCAAATCCACAAGCAGGTCCTCCATGATGAGATTAAAAAGGAGTGGGGGCAAGGGATCACCCCCCCCCCGTTTTACTCCTGTACGAATTGGCACCTCAATTCCTTTCGAGGGGTGCTGAATGATGGTGGAAACATCGACGTAAGAGTTCATTACCAAATTGGTAAAGTGGTCAGGGTTCCCTTTCCTGCACAGAGCCCACCGAATCGCCGCGTGAGGAACAGTGTCAAATGCTTCGGATATATCTAGCACAACACCTACATCACCCTCTGTTATTTTCATGTCACTAATTCATGAAGAATTTGAATATTAGCGAAGCAGCCAGGTTCAGGGATAAACCCTTTCTGGCGTGGATTGAACTTCACCACGGATCGAATGCGTTTGTCCATAACGCCCCGAAAGATTCTGCACAGAAGAAAACTAATTGTGATGGGGCAATAGTGACCACCGTATTATTCTTACCCTTTTTGGTATTAGGATGGTGCGATTAGTTTTCAACCCACAAGGCACAAAGCCACTGTTTATCAGGTCCTGAAGCCGTGGCATTTTTCATCCCAGCTAGACGTCTTAATTTCGGCAGCTTGCACCGCGTATAGAAATGTGTCTGGTTCTATTTCAGTTGTCAACAATTTATCACCCTCTCTTAATTCGGAAAGCCGAATCGGAGGCGTGTTACCCCAGATGGATTTGTACAGGTCATTAACCTCATCCCTGTGAAGGGGCTGTTTATCGACACTACTACAGTCAATGTCCGTTCTAATGCACTTTGCCAAAAGAGGGAGTCATTTACTAAATATTGGAATACGATTTATCGACTTTTCCATTACAATAGCCCGGCAACAAGAGTTTTTCTGTCGAAAAATCTCCGTTTTACGGCGCACAATTGCAGTACCTTCTCTTCTTAGAAAGTAAGCAAGAAAGTAAAAATTAATGTTAAGATATTATTATTGTTTCTCATAGCAACTGGAGGCGGAAAATTTATAATTAAGGAATTCTTAAAATGAAAGTAAACGCCTTGCACTGCTTTGTTTTAAAAAACGTGTTGTTTTTCATTAATACAGAAGTTTAATTTCGTCCCGGCATTTTTGATGGGTTACCTCTAGTGTAAAATAATATAATGAATGTAATAAATTTGCAATGCATAATAGTAAATAAACAGTAAAATATTAAGTAAATAAAAAAAATGAAACATTCAACGCCAATGGCATGCACAAAGCAATTCAAATCAAATAATGCATACTTTTCAGACTTACAAGTCTGAAATTATGTACAAATAATGCCACGAATATGTTTTCAAGAACTTCTAGAGTGAATACGTACTCTGTACCAGAATACTCTCAACTTCAGCTATATTATTGATGTACGCAATATGACTTTCTAGTGCCACCCAATAGTGACCAAAGTATCATGCAAGTTCATTTCGTATCAACGCTATTAGAGGTCAACACACAAGATAACGAGTAACCTTCATTCAGTACAAACTTCATCAAACTCCTATTATCCAGATTATTATTGAAGTATAACAGATTTTATTAAAATGTGCTTCTTCTACTTCTTCAATTTAATTCTCGGATTTTAAACTTAATATGAAATTTTTGGAAGAGGGTACAAATGATTCATCACAAACAGCCCAACTATTACTTACATTTACTATATAAATGAAAAATCAATTGAAGCCAGATAATCAAGTTGAATACAAAAAACTTGAAAACAAATATTAAATACCACTGTATGAATTAATTCGTGGAAAGTTTTACAAAAAATTCTAGTAGTGCTAAATCAGCACACAGTACTTTCTCGCCCCCAGTAACGGTTACGTAATACTATTTATACTGCAATTTCTCTCCGAATTAACACATCTCGGTAATCTTTTTTAAAAACTCTAATTGTAGAACATTAGGTGCGGGGTCCTCGGTTTGTGGACAGCAGACTCACAAGGCCTTCCGCGACAACACACAAGATTTTGAAATGTATTTCGTACTAACATATTGATAGTAAATGAAGGGAAAACTGTTTCGATGCAGTTTCCACTGAAGCATACTCCACTGAAAATGAATGAGGTGTCATTGACGCATGTTAAGGTAGCAAAATATTTGGGTCTCTCAATTCAGTCAAACCTGAAACCAAAAACCGAAAATTAAGTTCATTATATTATTTGTTCAGAATTCTTTCAAATTCAGTCAGCCTTCATACTGCTCGTTGTGTATATTTTCAATGTTCATTCCCGCCTCATATCGCATAATATTCTGGAGAAATACATCCTTTAGATCCCATGCTTTCAGACTACAAAAAAGAATTGTATTAAAAATAAGCAACAGTTCATAACAAAAACTTCACAGACTCGTAGGTGTAATTTTTGTGCAACACATTGTCAAATAACAGTAAAGATTAAAATTGATATAGAAGTTTAAGTGCAAAGTCAAATTGCATAATAGGTTTCTATATAATTAGTAAGCATTGGATTTTTGCCTATTTGTTTATTTCTTTATTTAAATGGAATATTTTAGGACATTTATTCATTTTGAAACATTAGGAGTATTTATAAGCGAATTTTATAGTGTCACTACTAAACGCCTATTTTGTGTTTAAATGCCTAAATGTAGTCTATTATCGTATTTATTAACTAAAAGCAATAGTCGTTAATAAGAAAAGAAGAAAGTTATGTAATCGGGTACCGGAAAACTGCGAATTTTCGGCAGAAAATCCCTTATTGCCGGGCCCTGGTAACGAAAAAGTGCCCTACTCCTGTTGCTAAATATAGAAAAAAATTCTGTGGTGTAAGCAGAATCTATGTTTTTGTGGATCCTTTATACCAAAAATCGATTCACGGCAAAACGTCTGTCAATGGCAGCCCGTAAATCGTTCAACGGAGTGTCTTCAAAATTGATATTCCTTAATCGAATTGAATGAACTCTAGGCTTTGGCCGTTTCTAACGTACATTTTGATTGTTAAGGTACTTTACGTGAATTCTCAAAACATTTTCAAAACTTTCTAAAAAATCTTTAATCAAACTTAGTCATTAAAAACCGTAAAGGACGCTTATGAGAATGGGGATCATCTCTTGTTTGTTAAAATCCCAGGTTTTTTCAAAATTTGGAAAGTGCATTTTTGGGGGCATCTCCTTACAAGTAAAATATTGACGATAGAAATTTTTTTCCTTAACGAAATATTTCGTAAAGACTGATCATTAAATAAGAACATATTAAATTTTTCGAAAATATGAGTAGTTTTCGTGTAATGTGTAATACAATTACAAAAAAAAAATTTTTCCTAAAAAACACTCAAAATTCTTTTAATTTTCTTCCACGGATAGAAGAATGGATGCTTTAAAGAATTGTATAATTTTCGTTTAACTCTCTGAATTTTCGAAAATTGCAAGTTTAAAAATGCGAAATATATGCTCTGGTAGCACCACAAATTTTCGTTTTTATCCTGCAGAGTAAAAAACTAGAACTATCGATAAATATGTAGCGTGTTACTGCCATCGCAGTGCGGGTATTCCGTGTAATGCAACACGTGCAATATCGTTAGTGGTTAGTAAAGTAAATTTGTACTTCGAATTTTTGAACATTTTTTTTAAAGTTTCAATTTTTTTTCTTAAAATTTTATCCTAGTATGTATCAAAGGACGCTATAAAAATCGTTGCCAGTACTATTCTTTGCGAACACACAGTATTTTCGAAAAATGCAATAAGTTAACATTGTACATTATTGAATAGTTATTTTTGACTTACATGACAATTTCTAAAAAAATCAGATCTTGAAAACGTGATGTATGTATGTATATATAATAAAATGGTATTTTGGAGAAATGTCTGCTTAACATTAATAGAAATTATAAAAACAATTCTCAAAAATCGCTACAAATCTTTCCTTCAATTTTCTCCACAGATAGAACATGAGATGGTTAAAAGAATGGCACTTCTAAACACACTGATTTTAGAAAATAGACAATTTAGAAATATTTAGATACAATGCGAGAAACTATGTGCTGTTGGAACACTACTAGTAACTACTTTTGGGTACTGCATGGCGAGTAAAACAAATCAATATTTTCAATTATGGTTAAATTAAATGTGAGAAAAGTGATCACACCGAACAGTATTAGAGCTTGCATTTAATTAAAAGCAAAAAGGTAGCTACAGTGGTTCAGCCTTTTTTGTCAGAATTTCCCAACAATGATAGAAAAGATTTCTATGAGGATTTGCCAGATCAATGATCTGTGCGTGCATTTGCGTGTCTGTGCGTTTGCGCGTGCGTCTGCGCGTGTGTCAGAGCGTTTGTGCGTGTGTGTTTGTTTGTGCGTGTGTGTTTGTTTGTGCGTGTGTATTTGTTTGTTTGTGCGTGTGTATTTGTTTGTTTGTGCGTGTGTATTTG
>BOPP01000034.1:5510479-5554942 GCA_017312745.1 Gryllus bimaculatus
CACACACACACACACACACACACACACACGCACACACGCACACATAAACAATATGAATTAAACACATATATTCATTTTTATGGTAGTGGTTTATACCTGCAGTATCATTTGACTTTGACCAGCATTCTGTAAGAACTCTTTCACAAGGTCAAAAACCAAATGGTCATCCTTGTCTGTTGGGAAATTTAGATCAGCAACCCATCCACCCAACTGAGTGCCTCGAACAGCAGACAAAGCTGCCTGTTAAACAACCACACAAAATTCAATAAGAAAGGTAATCAACTTCAACTAGGACAACAAGCACAGTAAGGTTTTAATGCAATTTAATGTAGTTAATCAATTCTATGCAATTTGCTGTTCACTGTAGGAAGAGCAAGTCCTACATACATGCAGAGAAAAAAGAAAGAGTAAACAATTTCACTATAATCTACTATTTCACTTACAATTTATATTGTCCTTATATAATTTATATTGTCTACAATTTAAGTAGGTTTAATTTACAAAAATCTAATCAAGGAACCGTTTCTAAATGTGTAAATTTACGTCAATAATATAAAGGAAACTTATTATGAAAATTACCTTTTGTAATTTATAATGCTTTTCTGTATCTTCCAATTTGTCTTTCAAAGTTGCCTTAGCCTTTTCCATTGCATCCCTAGCACGACGATATTTAGTATAACGGGTCCCTAATGTGTAAAGAGGATGTTGACCTCCAGGGCCATGAGCTTCTGCCTCTTTCACTAAAGCCATCTGTTGATGACAATCTTGAAATAACTCTTCAACGGTTTTGATTTGATCTTGAATATCGGTCCAATTTTTAAGATAACTTTCTAATTGTGGCATAGCAGCAAGTAAATCATCTCTGAAAAGATTTCAAATAATAATAGTAATTATTACACAAGTGATTTTCAGTAACATCTGTCAAAAAAAAGAAAGAAAGAAAAAAAGAAAAATACTGACCTATTACTTAACCAATCACATTTCATTTCTGTCATACGAACACAAAACATTGACTGGGTAACTTCTCTTTCTAATTCTTTTCTACTCTGCTTTGATTCCAAGGCAACTGCTTGACCTCCGTACACAGCACCTACAAGAATATAAAGTATATTCAACAACAGGTTATCTTTTGTTTTCCTAATCTGCATAAAAATCAGGGAAAATTTCTAAGATACACTATATAAGATAGCAATTTATCACACTCGCTAAGGCCAACTGTGTTGCCGACTTCATTAGGAATGTTCAAAGGATTTGTGGAGGCAAGGTTCGACTGTCTTAGCACTAAATGAATATGATGTGACCCTTCTTACTTCTAGCTCGGTGCTTTGATATCTGAACTACTGTGTTTTCATTATACTAACTTAACACAAACTTTTCCTTACTTTGTTCGAAATATTTACTTAATATATATTAACTTTACAAAAAATGACTAGAATTATGCAACAAAAACTATTTAAACACACTATATATTTTCAAAACCGATGAAGTGTTTTAACACAAGCTTGAAATACTAGTAGCCCAACTGTTCAGAAACAGCACACCTGAACACTAAAAGCTTTTTTCTTCCTCATAACATGAAGCAAGTCAGCTGTGTTGTACACAGTAACATACCAAGTATGGGAATATTGCGGTAACTTTTACTACGAGATATTGCGCTTTAACATAGTCAAAAATTTGCATTTTTCAGCCAAAATCTATACTTTTACTGATTTTTCCAGAGTTTCTGTGCTATCTAACGAAACCATTGATACCTCTCACACCGCCAGTGGCTGCTTAGTTTTCTGTCACTTTATGTGTTTATTTAAAAATTAGTAATATTAGGAAACCTGTTGATCATTTCTTTTCCCAGAGTTTTTTCTGGATTTTCCTGATTTCTCACTTTAGCACCATCTACATAACTGAGTAAGATTGTAAAAAGTACCTCCAAGTGAAATGAAGCAGAACCATGTGAACAATGGTTACTAAAATGTTTAAAAATGTTTACTGGTTACTAAAATGTTTCTAATACTAGATTTGAAGTAAAAGTGTGAATACTGAAAATGGCAATGCTTGGCAGGAAGGAGATGCTAAGACAAGAATATTTATCCACTCAGAGAAACTTGCGAAGCCTTACATACAGCACTCCAAAAATACATTTTGTTATTAAACTGTTATTTAAACTTTTTTCGTATTAATGTGCAGCCCTTAATTACCCCCCCCCCCTTGAACTACGGTGTTGGCTGCTTGTTTCTTGACTAACAGACCCTTTCCATGACTTACATATAAGCCTTAGGAAATTGGAATCTTGAAGGACAAATAATCAAACGTATCACACAAGAATACTTAGATGTCCCAGAGAGAGTTCCTCTGCATTACCACCATACACAAGCAAATATTACATTCCGACTCAGAAAGCTGGGCAACAGTGCACTGGATTCAAACTGTATTAACAGGTAACCTTCAGCCACAAAATGGTGCTGTCTAGTGTGTGGACAATGGGGACCTGGATCAGTGTATTAGTTCTATAATGGCACCCATAAATGAAGCGTTTTTCTTCCTTGTCACATCTCCACTGTGCCATAAGTAGTAACACACTGAGAATGAGAATGCAGTCCTAACATTAATCTGGTTCGAGAAATTGGGGATTAACATAGTTTTGATTTTGAATGAAAAATGCAAATATTGGTAGGTTTAATTTTTCTGTGTTTGTCTTCAATTTTTCTGGGACTCGAACCAATAAATAAAAAACATTGCCATCTCTCATACAACTCGAGGCTATTTAATTATCCATCAATGTATGCATTTATTCGAAATTAGGATATGGATTGTTTATTATATATAGTAATAACCCTTTTATTTATATAGTTCATGATGCAGCTACTGGCACTTGTCCCATAATTTTTCCTCTCCTCTCCTCTCCTTCCATTTAATTTCAGTAAGAGTAGAAGGGACTCAATAGGCACAGAGAAGCCAGCTCTTCTAAGGGAGTCAACTTAACACAAATCCTGTTAACCACATGCTGAGGGTTTGGCAACCCTATTTATAGCACTCTACCCTGCACACCACCTGTAATGCAGCCAGGGGCACTTCTTACTACTGGCAAAATTACAAGCAATCAGAAAAGCTAATAAAACAATGATGACGAAAGCATGAAATAGGGTTATGAATCGGGAAAGGAAAATACATATTTCATCGTGGAATGAGAGGTCTATGTTGCAAAAAAACAGAACTTGAAACAATTAAAAGGAGCAAAGTAGATGTGGCAATGATAACAGACAATAATATCAATAAAAAAAATTAAAGAGGTTTAAGAGAATTAACTGAGTTTTTAATGAACAATAGTGGTGTTGACAAAAAGGGAACTCAAGCAGGCAAAGCCATTCTTCTTTCTTTTAGTGCCATATACTGATAAGCATGTGGGTAAGTCTCCAGAAGCCCCTTGTTGCGAGACATCCTGAGCAAGTATATCTAGGGTGGTTTGCCATTACTTTCCCTAGGGGTACTGGTGTGCCAATTTTGATGTTTGAATTGAATACCAGATAGCACAGGCCAAGATTCAATATCCACAATCTTATCCAGTAATTCAAATCAAAACTGATTGGCGCTAAATTTCTAGAGGATTTAATTTTCCCAGGATTGGCCAAGTGCCTTTCCTGGGATCCCTTTTACATGCCTATAAGTTTCCACATGCATTCCGTCTATTTTTGGCAGCTCAAATATCTCCAACTTTGACCGGCTTTGAACCACCGAACTTGGGATCAGTAGTCCAGCATGATAATTACTATCTCATCAAAGCCAGCTGGCAAAGCCATACTAGTATAAAAATATTTTAAGGACAAAATAGATTGCTACTCTTGTTTAGGAAGGAATAATAAGCATCAATATTAAACTTGGTAGATCAAAATTTAATATTATGAGAGTTTATGCCAAAAAGATGGAAAAACTGAAAATACCACATTTTTCTATGAAGACCTGCAGACAGTTGTAAAAGAAACACTTCATAATGAATATCTGTAGTAGCTGGTGATTTCAACACTAGAATTGGGACTGTTAATTAAACTAATTAAAGGCGTGGAAGGTGCATCAGAAGAAATTGTAAATGAGTTGCAAGATTTTGTATCATTGAACTGTCTGAAGAGTATCAGCAAAACTGTCTTGAACACCTGCAATGAATGAATCTAGAATGGGTTTTGCACCTGATATTAAGAGTATATCCCTGTAGGACAAAGAAGTAGAGGATGCCCCTGCAAAAGGAGGAGAGATCAACTGCCACAATGCTAAATGCTTGTTATTGGAATGGGCCAATTGAAATGTGGTTGGTTGATTAAATGAGGTAGATTAAGTTACTCAGATTTCTAGGTGGGCAATATACAGTGCCCTGCAAACGGTTGTTTTCCTGGGTATCTAATCAAATTTTATATCACATCATTGTTCAGCTTTGCCAGTGAACCACCCACTTTCAATTTTATGACTTCAAATTTGTTATCAGAAACCAACATTTTAAACACTTCTACAAAATAACACTTCATTTTATGTAATACAATACGATTTGAAGAATTAAGCAGTTATTTTTTCTGCTCGGACCTCATCAAAAATATCTTTACAAATTCATTTAAAACTCAGTTTTCTACTAGTGGAACATTTTCATTAGGTGTACCACAAACAGAAATTAGTTTAAAACTGTTTCAAGAATATCTTTCAAAATATTTTTTAAATCAAATTTTGAATTAAAAACAACAGTATTCCAAAGAAAATATTTTTAAACAGCAAATAACGTTTATTGAAAACGTTTCCAAGCATAAAGGCAAAGGAAAATTAAATTGTTAAACATACTTTGTTACTGGGTACTGGTATTTTTAAGTGGATGGGCTCAAGGAACTAGTAAAAAACAATTATTTTCCGCAATTACTATTCAAAACATTACTTTATTTTGCTCAGCGGACTTTTTTCAGTATTACCTGGAGAGATCTTTCTTACCATTTGGCAGTCTGTTTAACTGAAATAAGGCTCACAAATGTTTATCACAATAAAGAGCGGATTCATTTTTTTTTTTATCCTACATAATGCATAACTCGTAATAGTTTGCAACTCTGCACTGTGTGGGCCGGGCAATTGGTGAAGTAATGTTAGGATTAAAATACAAATGAGTTAATGAATGATGTCTTCACCAACTGATATATGCTAAAAAATATTGAAGACATGATTTAATAATACTCATGACTTGGAAATGAAATATCATTCAAGCTCGACTAATAACATTAAGAACTCAGACCATACAAACCATTCAGAGACAAATTTTGCAACATCTCTTTCCCCCATCCCCTCCCATTTCCATCTCCTCTGGTGGTCTCCCAAGTGGTCTCTCTTGCTGCTGCTGTTCTTACAAAGAGACCTTATATAATTTTACTAATAACCACTTGTGGTATTTTATAGGATTGGCACTTTACAGTGACACATCAATTCATAATTTTTTCTCCACTCTTTCCAGCTATTTCCCAGTATAATTTTTGCTTCCCTGCATTTACCAGGTTTTCCCTGTTTTATCAGAATTTGGTCACCCCGAATTCAAAGGTTTTCAAGTATCTAATGACAACATTGACACCTCTCCCAGCAACTGCTTAATTTTCCTTTAATTTGTACTCTTATTCAAAATTGTAATTCATAAGTAAAAATTCCTAAGTATAATATAAATATATAGATATATAATACAAATTTAAATGAAATAAAGTTTATTTTCATTAGATTTTATGATTATGATAATGGGAATAACTTACAGAATCTATTCAACAAAACATACATTAGGCAATAAACACAGTAGTGACGGGGAAAAAAATTATACAAATGATAGTATTGCATAGCTTTCAAAAGAATTTCATAGTTTTGGTCATACATTAATAAAATCCATTTCCCACTTATTTTCAATAACCAACAGATCAAGAAACACTGAATTAATATTAAGTGCCTTTCTAAACCAACTTCTCCATCATGAAAGGTTAGTTGGAATTGTAATTTTACAAAATAAAACAAAGCATCACATGCTCTTTCAAAAAGTAATCAATGAAATGGAAAAATATTTAACCTGACTGCATTAAATTATTACCAATCAGTATCAAAACATTAGGTAATTTTTCAGGCTGACATGACACTGGAACCTATATGTAATACTATATATAATACATATACATCTGAATGTATATCTATATTCAAATTTAGCAAATAGTTGGTTAAAATATAAATTTTGGAGTTCTTAGTAGAAAAAAAGTGTACTGTAAACTTACCAGTGTAGCCTGCTTCATTCCCAGGTTTCCAATCAATTAAAGGATCATACACAAAAGCTTCAAGAAGAGTTAGTAATGTCTCTCGACCTTTCTTCATAACTTTTAAGACATGTTCAGAGGCTTGTCGAAATATTCCCTATGAATGAGAGAAAAAAAGAAGCAAACTACATTTCACACAAAAAGGTACAACTACCAAACATGATAAAAATTCATTATGGGCTTTTTTCCCTTTTCTTTTCCCCCAGAAGAATAGATGGGGTCACAAAAGTTTCTTTTGAATCCAATACAAATGCTACACGAATTGCACATACTTAATTCACTGAAAAATCCCAATTTAAAATGTTTGAAAATTCAAGATCAATTGCCATAAATGATGCCTTTTCTTTCTTTCAAAATTCGTAACCAAAAACCATCTTTGTTCTCCATTGTTCCTTATGACAACAATGAAAATAAGCAAATTCATAACCATTATACAAGATGTTTAATGAAAGAATTGCAGTTCTAAGTCAGAAACTATTACAGACCAAAGAAGAATGTCTTTCAGTTTTGATGCCAATAGTAGTAGAAGTAAAATATTTGTACCAATAATATTAATTACCAGCATAAATGTTAACATTAAATCTTAAACACAGATCAAAAATAAAGTGTAGCTCAAACGACCCTGCCTGAATAGTAAACTGTTTACAAAAATCCTTTTCTTGATATGTTTTCAACTTCAATACACTTTCTACAGAATATTCTGTATTCAATAAAACTATTAATACAACCATACTGCAGAAAGGAACAATGTTCAAATCAACCTAACTGTGATTTGCATCAGAAAATGAATACTTTTGCCAAACATTTTTTGTCAATATTGACAAGTTCTACATTTTTAATTCATGATTTTACTGTACCGGTGCTCATAGGCATAGTTTACCAATTTATTTCAAATTATATTCAATGTTTTTGTTAAAACTGGCGTTGAAGAAATTATCACGAAGAACAGAAAAATGATTAAACTTCATATTGATAATGATTTGCAATTATTACACATCAAGTATTGAAGCAAATGATAAGCAATGTAATACATTGAAATAACATGTTACAACTTACAAGTACAATTTCCTTTGACAATTTAAAAACCAATTCCTGAATAAAAATGTTTACTACTAGTACAAGAATTTAAGCTGAAGATTGTTACTGTTTAAAGATTTTATTCCTTTCCAAAAACCTTAATTACAAGATTATGACAATCTGAAATATAAATTGGTACTCTTTAGTTTCAACTTTGTTATTATGAATTAATAGTTAAAAGATGCAAATTTCATAGTGGGAAGTAGAACAATTTTAAATGACCTCTTTTTAAAGATGAAGAAAATAACTAATTTCTAGTGTACTATACACTTTAAGAATACTACATTTTATTAATTACCTTCAATGTGTTTAAGGAAATGTCCTCCCCAATAACAAAGATCATAAAAGAAAAATAATTTCGGGGCTTTAACTAACAACAAATTTTAATTTCTGACAAAACTGCCTATGTAATCACAAACAGAGCTGTGTACAGTGCATGAATGAACACTTTCTATACACTTTATTTCCTCTTCAAACACTTCCAGGGATCCTTGAGAACTACCTTCAGAACCATGACTCAGCAGTAATGTCTTTCATATCTCTTGAGAGTGGACATGAGAAAAATAGAAATAGAAGTTATAAAAATTCAAATAGAAGAAAATAGTAATAAATACTTCTTCCACAACCAATGAACTACATTGTATGTGTCTAAAGTGGTTAGAGAAAGTTCCAGGCTCAAAGGTAAATATTCACTTTCCCACTAATGCAACTTCATGTGTGACCTCCAAATAAAGAGAGAGAGAGAGAGAGAGAGAGAGAGAGAGAGAGAGAAGAGAGACAGAATTACCTTGAGTAACAAACCAACAAAACTGCCATTAGAAGACCAGAGCTCATTTAGCACCGAAGCATCAGTCCATCCATTTAGAATCAGCAAAATTAAGAGTCATGTAAGTCTTCTTTAGATGTATATTCAGATATTTACAAAACAGACATTTTTAAAGCCTTTTTTCAATATTCTATAAATATATATCTATAATTGTATGCTTTTGTAAGCATTACCATGACAGGGTTAACAGACACACTGTATCTTTCAAGAAACACTGATAACTAATTAATGAGCCAAATTCTGAACAATAATCTCTCCATATCCACGTGCTGTAGGCCTGTCTAGATATGACTTCAGCTTACAACTTTGTTGACAACATCCCAAACATAATCACTTCTATGGCTCATTATTTTCACTCATGCTTTATGGCTTGTGTGAACCTGACCAGAAGGTGTAAACACACTGCTATCTAGTACAAGCTTCCCCCATGCCAAACATCCTGACTCCGCCCACTTTGACTTTGACTAAACATCTACCACACTACTTACCATATAATCTCTGTTTGATAACATCACAACCTCTCCAGTAAAGTTCCAGGTTCAAAATCAAATGTGAACTTCAATGAAATGATGTATCCAAAGAGCCTGTTGAAGATTTCAGCCATTTTCATGGATGACTACTACAGCTAAGCCTGTTAGTAAGTAGTCGAAGCGATTCCTCTTTAATTACAAGTAACATCTAATATGCTTTGCAAATTATATGAATCACATTCATAAGTTAAGATGCTTGACTAACAATACTATACAAAAATATTTTCATGGTCCATAAAATATGACTGCATATTCTAATAATACTTCAAAATTAACATTATCATCCTTAAATAGATAATTTAACCGATAATATTCATTCATTGCAGATACCCTGAAGGAACTACATGGTTAAAAATCTTTATATGCAGATGATTTTTAGAGGACCAATTCCTGTCTGAGGAAATAAAAAAAAATATAAATTTATCTTGAAAGTCGTAAAAATGTTTTTAAATGCATAGTAAAGTAACATCAATAGTGCTTGTAGCTAATTTGAACTCCTACAAAAGTTAAGTCACAATGAAGAGGTTTATTGTAAAAATAAGTCAATGACTAAGAAAATTATGCACTTTTAGGTTACTGTGTAATCTAGAAGTGTTCTTATCAAAGCAGAAAAGAGAAGCAGCAAACAAGAAAGTGTTCAAAACTGGTCAACAATATGTCTTGTGTTGGAAACAATACACTATCTCATGGAAAAATTGTGTGGCCAATTCTGGATGGTGTATTGTTAATAGGCATTCTATGTGGAAATATTTTAACAATTTGTGCAGTTTGTTGGTGCAGGCGACTAAATAACATTCTATCAAATCATTTTGTGTTAAGCCTTGCAGTATCCGACCTAGTGGTAGGATTGGCACTACCATATCACATGGCGTTTTACATATGCAATCCTTTGGGAAGTGACAAACAAACTTGCATCCTGAGATTTGTTCTTATTACTTTGCCATGCTGTGTTTCCATGTACAATCTAATAGTAATTGCAGTAGACAGATACATAGCAATAATTCATCCTTTACATTACTACCGATACATGACTCGAAGGTAAATTATAACTGGCACACAAGTTGTTTGTATGCATTTAGAAGAGAAAGTTCATTCAAATGTTATCTTTATACTGATATTGAATATAATTAATGGATAATTTTTTAATACAACCCTTATGTATTGTCTATAATTTCCCTTTCAGAATGGCTACAATTCTAATTGCGTCAGGGTGGATTACAGCTTTCATCCTTTCGACAGTGCCAGCTTATTGGAATACTTTTGATGAACCATGTCAAGAGCCATGTGATGAACCATGTCAACTACATAATGTACTGCCAGCAGTATATATTTTATTCATTCTTACACCAGCTTTCCTACTCGTGTGGATAGTTATGTTTGCACTGTATTGGAGAATATGGCGAGAAGCAGCTGGCCATGCCAAGCGCTTACGCAGTGCTCATCTCAACAACAGTCCTTCAGATTGGAAATCTTTGCAGGTATTGCACTTTAATCATATAATTCACTATATTGAAGGCAAAATACAAATTTTAACAGAAAATACCAAACAGTATATTGTTCTTCATTAATTTTGGAACTAGCAATAAGTTTCTATTAAATGTAGTCAGTATTAATAAGCACAAAAGTGAATAAGCATGCGAGTACTCTCTTGCTTGTATAGAAATATAAAAAATATCTTCAAACATCTAGACAATTGGTAAAGCTTCCTCCAAATCATCTATATGAGCAAGACTATACTTTGACAAATTGAGAATAGGTAGAATATGCGAACAAGACTTGTTCGATGGATTTGAAGCATTTCTACAGTCAGTTTTAATGAATCCTTCATATTAGACATTTACTCACAGAAAGTAATTCATTCTTGTTTCAGATGGTGATGTTAATTCTAGGGTGCTTTTCCTTCTGCTGGCTGCCTTTCTTTATCGTAATTTGTTCAAGATCTGCTCAATTAACTATTCCACGTTCTCAGTTAGTTTATCAAGTAACATATTTGATGGGTATGGCTAATTCTTGTATAAATCCCATTATATATGCATGGAAAAATTCAGAATTCAGAAAAGCCTTTGCTAGACTTTTACACTGCCAATCACCAAATAGATTACAGACACTTTTGCCAGAAACAAAGGATATACAACTCCATACAATTGGAAATATAACTGAAACTCCCTTTCCATCAGAAGTGAATTAAGAAATTTCACACCTTACTTCACATCTACCTCGAGTAAAATCACATTTTTTGTTTGTACTGTTGAAAATAATCGCATTGTGAAAATAGGCAATCTCTTTTCTAAAGCGACATTAGTTTCAAATTTGTTAACAAAACGATCTTTTGCTAGGTCCAACCTGGCAATTTTATAGAAAACATAGTGAAAGAAAAAAACATGCTGTTCAATGTACATAAGTAGCAGCCAAGACAATATATTGTGCAGAAGCTCAAATTTTCTGCAAGTAAAGCTATTATGTAATACATGAAATACTTTATTGTATTTTAATACAGATATGAACGAAAACTACTTGTATTAAACATGAATTAAAAGTTATTTAAAGCGCATCATAAGGTTGTTTTTTATTATTTACTTCCTCATATTCACCAGTGATTTTCAACCAGCATCTTAGAGCAAAGCGATATTGCTTCACAAACACTTGTAAGCATCCAATATTTATTATAGAGAAAAAAAGAGAATGAAAATGTAATATATAAAACGAATTGATTTTTGAAAATATTTTGAAAGCATTACATACTAGTCTTCGTCATACAGTTCTTTTCTTTCAAAAATCAATGTGAAGTAAGAATTGCCAAAGTCCAGATGTATTTGGTAATCATGTAAATGCAGCAGTATGGTACTGTCAAGAAATCCTTACATGTTTTGTAAGAGTAAGAATTGACACTGGCACATTTACTTCACACTTTCTGCACAATCACCCCTTTAGCTTTAAGTATAAGTAAAGCCAACTTTGTTTGCATTCTTCTAAGAAACTAGGTGAAATTCCCTCTGGATATCCTAGTTTACAGGTTTTGGGATTGCAAAATCCTGCAAGGGACTCTTGACTGCATCAAAGTAGGGTCTTTACCATTCTCCAATGATTGGATACCCATGTTCTGTGACTCCCCTGATGTGAGTGGTCAGTTTAAAGCGATGACACCCATATATCAAGAGGGAGTGAAGAAGACTGAATTCCTATGTTTGAAAATTACCATTTATTTTACATATATCATTTGCCTTCAAGAATCATTATCAAGTCCTAAATTCTGAATACAATGATTTCACTGAATCTGTGCCAACAGTGCAAACAGAAAAAAAGGGGAGGGGGAAATCTTAGTTTTGTATTCAAATTCCAATTTTCTTTACAGCTTCTTCAAATTCCCATTTTTTTTGTTAATAGTTTTTCGAGATATTTGGGTTCACTAGTCACATAATATACAAAGCCTACTGAACATTCATTCGAAGGTAAAAGACAACTGAAATGTGCAGTGTCAGACTGAACTATTCTAGCCTTTTATTTATTGGATTTAGTTTTGTCTGGGTTTATAATATTTTCACATTATGTAAATCACCTCGAGCCCTAAACAGATGTTCATTTTATTTTTGTTTGTTCCAATATGCATCATCTTCCTGTTAAATTTTATTTCCAATGACTGATCCAAATAATTTTCTATTTGTTTGGAATAGAGGGATATAATCTTCTCTATAGGAATTGGCCTCATAGCAGATGAAAAAATGTTACATATTCTATCTTTATAGTTCCAACTTTTTTCCTTTTGTAATTATTGATATAAAAATTGAGTGAATGATGCTAATGATGTCTGTACCATTTAGTAGGCACAGTAAATATCACATGCTCACATCATTTTGCCATCAAACCAGATGTATTCCAATACCTCAAGAAGCACGTAAGGGATCCAGTTTTCATTTACAAGTTAATGAAAGTGAAAAATACAATGCACAATAAATTAATAATACATTAAAAATAACAGATTTTTATGAGGGATAAAAAGGCAACTTTTTTGTGCAACAAATTCTAATCTTTGTGGATGCAGGAAAACTGCAAAATATAAAAATTTTAATTGAATATTACAAATGTGGCATATCAACTTCCATTCGATATGATAATAAATCTTCCCTGGGCCAAACCTCTTTTAACCTAGTGTAAGAGAAGACCATTTTCTAGGACAAAGCAAAGCTGAGTAGCTCTGTCTAGTAATTCTCTATATCCAAGGAAATATACTCTGGGAATGAAAACGTTTGTGTACATATGTTGTAAGCAGCATTTGAATTATTAAAATCAAATGTACCGATTCATAACAAAATCTTAGAAAACTTTGATGACAAAAAGGTCAACAAAAGTTTACAATAAATTATTTGTCAATTTATTAACATTTCTCAAGAATATTTCCACCTCCTGTATTAGTGCCTGTAAGTATAATATCAGAAGAATTGAATATTTGAAATATTATTTTAACATTTAACTCTTATCCAGGTAACCTGTGTCTATTGGATATGGGCACATTTTACTGCCTGCTGCTTAATGACCTTCTTTAGACACTTCTGCGTACAAGGTTTCACTTTTGTCTTTCAATACACAACAATGAAAGTTTTTATTTTGTTTTATATTATATACTCAGGCCAGCAATTTTCTGATTTATTTTATCATTTGACAAGAAACCACATATGGTGATCTTGAATTCAAAACAAAATAAGGTTATTCATTTGTTTGTCTGAATTGCAAGTCTAGTAATACCTACTACGTTAAAAGATGCCATTCACTGTCACTGTTCTCTCACATTCTCTGTTCATTAGATCTGTGAAACATTTCAGGAATAAGAACAAAAATTAAATTGAAAGGACTCCTTCAGGACTTGTCAAACACTTTTCTCGCACATTTTTAAACACTCGGGCAGTGTCTTGCGACATCTGTTTGCCTGGATTTGTTACAAAATAACATACCTGGAGAATGGTAAATATGCTCTTAGATTTTCATTTATACGTACTACATATCACATACTACATAAGCAGTATAGAGAAAGAAGTGAATTGTAATGCGGCAGCAATGGTGTAATGTAATCGAGACTGCAAAGTTCGCAGCGACAGAAAACAGGAGAGAAAAACTACAAACTATTACTGCAAAACTTGTCCAGGCAATCCGGCCCTCCACCATGGAGAATGTTTTAAGTGGTTTCACACCCAAAAGAAAATCAAGATAGATTACGAACTTAAAGTTATTTTTGTACTTATTACTATTTTCTTAAGAAATAAAATAAATGCTTTCTTGCAATGTGTTGAGTTGTTTATTCCCGCAATTACACAATCAATGAATTTAACTACAAAAGTAGGTCAATTTGAAATGTGATTTTCAAAATTAAAGAAAAAATATTGTCATTTTTTAAATTTATTATTTGAATATATAGTACATTGTGAAGTTAGAGCAAAAAAATAACGAAAGAGTTCAATACAGTTTAAAAAATAAAGCCCATTGAATAATATGTAACACGTCTGCTTGTGAGGCTGCGAAACAATGGCCGACCTGACGGAAGTGTGAAGCGCGCACACCCTCTGAGTCAATGCGCCATTTTCTTGTGTCATCTCAGAGATGCCCTCCGACCTGTAGAACAATATGCTTCCTGACAGCACGCGAGCTGAGACAACAATTCAAGATGTCATCTCAGACATGCCGTACGAGGGCAAAGGGTTAAACCTGTAGCCCACACTGTCAATCTCTCAGATGCACAAGTTGTCATTTCCTTGTCATGGAAATTTTTGAGAGAACAGTCATTCACAGAATCTCTCTATTATTGTTCTCAGATATCATAGCTTCCAGTTTGTGCCAATAGGGTTTATGTTATAGTCATGAGAATAATCTCCATAAACTGCGTGTATTGCAGGCCTGAGCTTATAGTAAAATTTACAACTAATACAACTTTTGAATCTATCTTGTTCTTATGTGATAAACATTGTAATTCAATAATGTTTTAAAGTTTCAATGTGAATAAATGTGTAGTGTGCGTGCATGTGTGCTTGCGAGTGTGTGTGAAATGCCCAAGAATCAGTTTGTGAAGCAAGATAAGCTAAACTTATGATGCATCTGAGAGATCACTGCGTATGCTCAAATAACTTTTACTAGAGCATGTGCTGTAGGGTTAAAAGAATCTGCTTTTCAAAGATACATATTTAAACGAGGTCGTGAACAATTTTTTGAAAATATGAGGAATTTTCATGTAATTTTGAGTAAAATGACAAAAGTTAAAATGTTTTTCGAACCTGTCTTATGCCTCCAATATTGAAGCTAGATATTTCTTTCTCAAAGCAATCTATTTTTCAATAGTAGATCATTAAATCATTTCATGTACAGTTTTTTCACAATATGGGAAGTGTTCGCTTTTTTGGGGAACATTTTCTGAAACATCAATGTGAACAAAGCACAATTCAATTCTAGGCAATACAAAGGAACCTTTCTTTTTGTAGACTCAAATGCTAACTTATAAAAATTTTCAAAAATTCATACTTTGCTGGAAAGTACAGTAGCACCACTTTTTTTACCGTCCTTTCATACAGACATGGAGAAAATTGAAAGAAAGTTTCTTAAAGTGTTCTTTACGCTATCCAAGGGCAATGTTTAACCAAAAAAGTAGGTGAAATTTTTGAGAAAATTTTGAAAATGTCATTAAGCTTTAAGTAAAGTACTCTCACAAATAAAAATGTCAGTTTCAAACTTGCAAAGCCTCTAGTTCCATCAGATCTATCACAGAATATCAGTTTTGGAGAAAATTGGATAATTTGTTTAGGCGCTAGCGTTGACCACAGACAGTTTTGCAGTCTATAGATTTTTTGGTATCTAGGGTCTAGAAAACATGAATGCTAACCGCACCACATGCTAAATGAAGTAATTTACTGAATGTAAGAACATGATTTATCCACTTTTTCATGACCAGGACCCAAGAAAGAGAGATTTTCTATTAAAAATTCACTGATTTCGACACACAATTACAATACTTTATCTTCTAACTAAGAAAGTATAAGAAACAAAAGCAGTATCAATAGTGAGCGAGGCCAAACTATTATCTTTTCGTTAAATACATAGCTGGAACCATAACTAATAAAATTGTTTTGGTTTATAAAAGACCTTCATAATTTAATTAATCACGGTAAATGACAGATGTCTGAATTTGCTGACAATTTTCAAGTCCTTCTAAAAGTAAAGATATTATCTTTTCTGTTTTAGGATACTTTGGACAGAAAAAGGTCCATTTCCTCACAACTTTTCAAGATTTATGTCCAAGAATTCCTGAAGAAACTGAACACATCATGTCATATGCTTGGTAATATAAAGTTAAATGTAATAAATCAAAGGAGACTTTTTTTCAGACCAAAGTTCTTCTAGGTCTGGATGGATGGATGGATGGATGGATGAATGTTGTGATGAAAAGATTTTCATCATAGTCTAGTTGTGCCATTCTGTGAATTATTATATTACATTAATTCTAGGAGATGGTTTACATGAAGCTCGTGTAACATGTCTGAAATTTTCTGTAAGATAACAGCAAATTATTTCTTCAAATTTTTTGCTTGAATAGAGGAGAGAAAAACTTAAATGGGGGAAGTTTTGGTGTACCATACATTCCCACTAGTTTACAACTTCTTAGGTTTTAATAAAAAGACCAAAGATCTATTTGGAATCATCACTTCCAAACTGAAAGCAGGATTGAAAAGCTTTGTTATAACAAAAATAAAAGAAACCAAAATATTTTATTAACAAAAACTGGAAAGGTTCTTGAAACCATTTAATGCCTTAATATTATTGTTTTGTTATATAGAGTGTAACTCACCTCTACTCCAGTCACACCAAGTGCTGTACGAATATTAGGAGTCATGCGAAATGGTACCTTTTCAGGCACTCTAAGAGTTTTTCCTTTTTCAAAGCAAACATTGTAATCAATGTGCACCACCTGTACAGAGAAGCAAGACAATTAAGTTAAATGTACATGTTTAACAATAGTAAGTACTTTTTTTTTATAGTATACAACATTCTTTTCAAGGAAATTCACCTCTCCTGTGGACAAATCCACCAAAACATTATCCAAATGTCTGTCACCTAAGCCAATAATGTAACCAATCATTGACATCACAGCAACAGAATACGAATACCTTCTTGTTGTTTGCCACCAACTTCCAGAATTTATACTATTACACCAAAGTTCCCTACAACAATAAAATTACATTTAGAGAATAAAATAATATTTAGTTCAGGTTCAAAGATGCACACATTAAAAATAAAATTACTTAGCCAGAAGATCCTTAGGAGTTTCTTCCATCAATTCAGTTAAAACCTGTCTCAGAACAGGCAATGGCCAATCTTTACGATTCTCCACGTTTGTGATACCTCTTTCCTTCAAAAGAGGGCCAAGTTTATTGTAGAATAATTCTGATGGTCTCAAAACTTGTGGAGCTGGAATTAAAAATTAATATCAATGTACACTTTAAATAAATATCATCAGTAATTTGCATGAAACTCTTGAGGAGACCATACCAGGATTTAAGGGACCGGTAGATGCATGAATTTTGAGTGTAACTGACACAATTTCTCTTTGTTGCCATCGCTTATAAAGGCTAAACAATGGTGTAACACCATCAACCCAGCTAATGAGCCCACTACGTGGCCCAAGAGGAATAACAGAATAATGTCTTGCATAATAAAGCTGAGTTCCTGATCCTCTCTGCATCATTGTATTTGCAATACTAAGAAATTGCATAATACGTTCATCAAGATGCAAATCTTCTAATCCTTTAAACAGATAGGTATACCTGGAAAAAATTTATTTGTAATTTCTTGTAATGTAGCCAATAATAACAATAATGGTAAAATGTTTTATTTACATCTGCCCATCAGATCCATGGAAAACAAGTTTTTTTGGCTTAGTTTTAGTTGGGAGAATAGCAACATTATTGTCAACAGCAGCTATTGTAATAAAGTTTCGTTCACTGGAAGAAACACCAGGCATTGCAATGACAGTCTTCTTCAACTCTGCAAGAGCTGGACTCACATCAGACATATGAATTGTATAAGCTGCACGTTTCTGAGAACGTTGCTGAAGTCGAGTCTGGAGTTGTTTCATAGGCTGCCATGATTCATGTGGGCGCCGAGGATTAACAGGAGATTTCAACTTTTGTAATGCATCCTTAATGTAGTCTCCTATAGAAGAAATTAAATTTCAATCCATTGTCTGGAAATACTTAGAAATGAGAGAAAATCCTTTTTTATTCCCTTTTTAATCCCCTTAAAATATTGAGAGAAAAAAAAAAAACACACAAAATGTTACCAATATATCATGATAAAAAAATCTCAATAATTTTATAATAAGACTTGTTAATAAACGATTAAATAAGTTCTTATAAAAATGATAAGAAATTTCACTTTTCTTAAGAAAATAAAATTAAAAATTCCTTTTCATAATATGTTCAATGTGGTTTCTATATTTATAAGAGGCACAGCAAATATTTTACAAGTGCTCCAATTTTTTTGTTTGTTTTTTAAGTTTGTGTTTAGTAATATTTATGTGCCAAATTCTTTATCCTTCAACTTTTATAGCAATACAGTCGCAAACTATTGAGGACATGGATACTGAAAATGATACTGACAAAGTCAATGACAATCAGCACTTGCCTACTAGAATCAACTATAAAATATAGTAAAATAACATGAAAGAACTTGCCAAATTTCTCCTGAAACCATTTTTCGTGAGGAGTTTCAGGAGGAACTGAAGTGATGGTTTGAAGTTGCTCTAACACATACACAATCTACAGAAAAGAAGAAGACAAAGAAGTTAAGTTTGAAAACTCGAACAAACTGGAAATTACAAATGGATCCGAGACACTAGAAATACATACTGGCTTTAAAATAATGCGATGCTTTTCTGCTATCAAGTGCTTCTTGAGATCGGGTGCTAGGGACATATTTTCATCAACTCTAATAACTTCTAGTTCCAACTGTGATAGGCGGCGTGTGATTTCAGCATGATGTTGGACTAAAGTTCCTAACCACAATTCATCCCACAACAAAGTGATACGACGTAGCTCTTGAACCAGAAGTTTCACTTGAGATATTGCCTCTGGAGCCTTCAGAAGAAGCAATAACCAATTAAAATAATAAAGTTGGTTTTGAAAAAATATAATTTAATGAAATTCATAATTTTACCTGCTTTGCAAGAATATCAACCATTGCCAGAAAGCAATTTTTTAACACCGAAACTTTATTCTCCTCAGCAGTAACACTGTCGTCATCATCATCCTCATCATCATCTTCATCGTCTTCATCATCATCCTCATCATCATCACCATCCTCATCAAGATCATCTTCAACTGAACGCTGAGACAAGCAAGCGCTAAACAGTTCTGGAAAGAGTACACTTGGAATCACAAGGGGTAGAGTAGAAAATAACATTAAAATATGCACTCAGCTTAACATTTTAATGTATTATCATCACAATCATCATTATCATGATTATGATGATAATGATCATCATTATTATGATTATTACCATTATTTTTATTATTATCATCATCATTTTATCTATATTGGACATTTGTGACCACACTACACGTTATCTTCCAAGGCCCAGTCATACTTTTAACATTTGTCATTAAGGGGATCAGGTTTTGGGCTGTATCCCTTGGCAAGACAAGGTTGTTATACCTTGAATTATGAGGGGATAGGAGGATGATGGGGGGTGAAGGGGCAATCACAAATATGACCATGCCTACACAGGACTACAATCTGCAGCTTCCTTGGCTGCCGCAACCGACTGCCACGAGGGCCAGTATTATAATTTTTTAAACGTTTATTTCATATTTTTATTATTATTTAAATTTTATTATTATTATTACTATTATCATCAACATCATTTTGTTATTCAATTAGTAGGTTTGATAACTAACACCTAGTTTCAAGCAGGTGTAGCTTCTTTGAAAATTTTTTTTCTTTGTCAGTTCGAAATCTTGTTTGTTCCCAAGTCTTCTTAAAGATTAGTTTTCATACTGTATTTGGTCCTGATATCTGAGATTTCAATGTAGTCTTAAAATGTGCCTTGTGAAGTACCTCCACAGCTGCTGGTGTTCTCTACTTCATAGAAGGTAGGATGAGGTTAACTATATACATGAGATATTTAGTATGGTGTTACAAACTTAACAGTAATTTAAAGGTTCTGACCATTTATTGTCACTCTGATGGAGATAACATTATGACGCAATACATAGAAATGTTCCTTATGACTTCATGTCTTATGGCAATTTCATTCGCAGGTTGATTGGTTGCAGCTATTCTTGCTGCACCACCTGCCTTAGTTTCCTCAAATACTATGTGCCTGGAGCTCCAGGTAAACATGACTGACAATCCTTTTGTGTTCTATTTTGAATAGCAATAGACCTGCTTTCAGACGACTGTCTAGGACTGAGTGAAGATTGAGTGTGTCTGTACAGATGGTGAATTTTCTTGCAATCAAATTTCACAGTATCATGTAGCTTGCAGTACTGCATGCAATTCAGCAGTGTACATGCTTACTTCTTTTGGAAGTGTTCAAATTTTGGATGTTTTCAGTTACAAACTTGAATGCATCCTATTCCATGCTCTATTTTCGAATGGCTGGTGTAAATGACCATGTGATTCGATCTTTAAGGATCAATCTGAAACAGATCATTAAATCAATATGGAAAGTTTTCCTTTTCTTTAAATTCGTGATTTCAAGTCGATTTTGGGGTGTTTTCAATGTTAAAAGTAGCAATGTCAAAAGTGTCTTTGTATGGCACATACACATGAGCATTGAGCAGTGTTGGCCAGGAGCTGTATTTCTATCAATTGGTTATTTAAACAGCATAGATGACTGCACGAGTAGCTGTAGGTCATTGATCGTAAATTGTTGCATGGTTTAAGTAAGGTAGGTTCTTTATCTGGTACCTGAGTAAAAGTGTGTCATCACAGGTGTAATAAAATGATGCTGGTTACACCACAGATCAAAGCACAACTAGAGCAGACACCTCCATTGCATAATGGAGTCTTGTATTGTGAACAGGAACTAAATTTTTTTTCATTGTGAGAATGTTGATGTGCTGCTGACATTATTCATGGATATATAATAGGTCATCTTCGTCCACTTATATTTAATTTCCTTAAACTTCATTTACTGACTGAGGGAGTACACTATACACAATAACGGACACTACCATGGTTTTGAACATTGTAAAAATCTGTATCTGCTCCCTAATGTATGTGGGATATACCTCCACACTGTTTCTGACAGATGAGGATGCAGTTGATCTTAACTGCTGCAAATAAAAAAAACAATACTTTTGGAGTTTCGTGCTAATCTATTTATGGCATTTGACATTTTTAATTTGTTACTGGTAGTGATTTGGCTGAATAGAAGACAGCAATGTCACCTACATCCATCCACTATTCTATAGATGATTCTACGTCATCAAACAGGGTTCATCACTGTGATGAGCATCGCGCTGGAGTGTCCCTCAATTCACCATCTGTTGTACGGGACCATTTGAAGAAGACTGCCTATCACTAAGTGTTGACAAGGATCTGCCATTAAGGAAGCTGGAGAAGAACTTCAGTAGGTTTCCAACAGATTAGTTGAAATCTTAGTCACAGTCATATTTTTTTCTCCTCCTCCTCCTTCCCATTCATTATTATGTATTTCTGCTTCATTCATATATCACCTACACACTTACAGTATGGGTGTTATATTTCTAGTAAACATGGACCAATCAGCACAATCAATGCACCAACCTTTCAGTAAACTTACAACATGCTTCAGTTTCTTTGATGAAATTATTTAATTTATTAATATATTAATACTGGCAGCATCAAGCCATTGTACACATATCATACAATAGTATCATACATAAGTTATACCAGAATTTAGTTTGGTAGTGTAACAATTTTATAATTTGAATCTTGAAAGAAGCCACTTGATCTTCATCGGACAGTATCTCACGCATTTAATACCTGTGTTACTGTAAAAACTCTGATTATCTTTGTCTCACAAATGCCCCCCCCCATTTCTCGTTTTTCAAATTTAGAAGTATCTGAACTTTTGAATTCTGGAAGAACTTTTTAATAGGTTTATGTATGTATCACATGTTCTTGCTGCCTTTCATTTTGTGAAACTAATAGTATTTAACAACATAATATTACTCAGAGCAATATCAAAGAAAACCTATTCCCAAATTCATTTAAACAATCAGCAAGAGCTTAAAGTAAATCATTCAGATACTGGATTAATTGAACAATTCCTTCATCCATTTATTTCCAAGTAATTTGCTTATTTTCTACAACAAAATAAATTTACTACCAAACTTCATACTTACTACTAGTTGAAGAAGGGATATTCATGTCTTTTAGCCTTGTCCCAGTGGCTGCACCAACAACAGCCGGAAAGGTTATGAGATGTGGTGCATCTTCTGCAACACGGCAAAGAAGTTCTGATACCCTTCTCCTAACATATGGTTCTGGATGGCTAAGGCGTGAAAACAATTGTGGAATAATTCCTTTCCATGGCCTTGTAGGAGTTGAATCAAGTCCAAGTTCTAATACTCCTTGCAATTCCAGAGCATGTTTCACAATTAGGCGGAGCAGACGGAGAGTAGCAGTTATTGTTGTACAGTCAGTTCCCTTAAAATAAAAGAAATAACAACAATGATGATACAAATTATGATAATGATGTAGATACAACTGACACTAGGAATGATGATGATGATGATGATGATTATGGATGATGTTGAATGTGAATATGGGACTTTCCTGGTCAAAAAGATCAACAAAATATTGAAGGTTCAATAATCATGCAAATACTTATATTTTCGGATTCGGCAAGATATAAAAACAAGAAAAAAAATCATTTTCTATAAGTATATTGGTTTTTGAAAATAAAAAAGAAGACTGACATATTTCCACAATCAATTTTTTTAAATCTGCAATTTTTCTGTTGCTTGACATCAGTAGGTAATGTTAACAAACTATTAGATCAAACTTCATGTATAGTCTTTGCTTAGAATTTTTAATGCAACAATACTGGAAAAATTATTAAAATCATTAAAAAAACTCAAGTATTTTAGATACAAATTAACATTCCCCCAAAAAATCCAATAAAAAAAATATATTGTGCTGAATCTGAAAATATAATTATTTGATGATTTCCGAATCTTCAATACTTTGTTGACTGTTTTGACAAAGAATGACATATATATTTTTTTAAATCACATAAAGAAGAAGAAGAAGAAGAAGAAGAAAGAAAAAAGAAAAAAGAAAAAGAAAAGAAAGAAAGAAAG
The DNA here is from genome assembly GCA_017312745.1 of Gryllus bimaculatus. Classification (NCBI taxonomy): domain Eukaryota; kingdom Metazoa; phylum Arthropoda; class Insecta; order Orthoptera; family Gryllidae; genus Gryllus; species Gryllus bimaculatus. Next base: position 5,533,533 of record BOPP01000034.1, read on the forward strand.
AAAGAAGAAAAAGAAAGAAAGAAAGAAAGAAAGAAAGAAAGAAAAGAAAAACACACCAACAACAACAACTTGGTGAAGTCTCTTCCAATAGCAATACTTGATGCATATCTTACATAGACTAGCAATGTTTGTACATCACAGAGAATTTTAATACAATACAAATAAGTTCATACTAAAAAGGAACCACCAGGCTTACCTCTCCATCGCCACACAACTCCAGAAACTTGAAATATGCCACCGCAGAAAGTTCATAGTAAACATAAACTCTCTTTTGAGCACTACGCCATATGTCAACTAAAAGTGAAAGTTGTTCACGAGAAGCTCCAGACAAAGATCTTACAGTCTGCAGCTGTGTTTCTATCATTTCTGATGTATTATAATCTTCCACCTGTGAAGTTAGTATACAAATATCATATTACAAAGATTTCACATTACAATTGGGCTAAGAAAAAAAAGATTGATTTATTCATTCATTCATTATTTCAAGTTTCTGGGCACATAACCAGCAAAAGTCCATAGTCCTGTATGTGTCCCCCCAACCAGCTTCCCCTGCTGGATGGCGAGATCCAGCATTGACCTACATGTCAGCTAGTGAGGTTGTCCCCAACCAAATACTTGCCACCCGCAGATCACCGCCTCAGCCAGGATAAGCTCCAAGCTCCTGTCTGGTCTCCTTGCGCGTGCACGTGAAAGTAAAAAGGTGGAGATAGGACAAAGAAGGGGAAGGAAAGATCATGCACCGTCCTTGGTCCATTTGTTAGGGTAGTACTCTGGCATTTCCCTGGTGTTGATCGCAGAAACCACAAAACACTAAAATTCAGGGTAGCTGACCACTAGAATTCTAATCTAGTCAGCAACTGAATTTGACCTAGCTATCTAGCTAGTGTCAAAAATTCTGCCACCATCCACTCCCAAACCCTAGAACCTCCTGGCCAGAGGACTGCAGTGACATCAGATGATACCCTGAGCTACCTAAGCCGGTGAAGAAGTAAATGAGATGGAATTCGAGCATATAACCAATGAATTATACAAATGAAAGATTCTATTTTTTAAAAGTTCACAAGAGAAGAAAAATTTAAACATCAAGTCTCTTTCTTGCAACAAAAGTCAACAGAACAGCTTTATCATAATTTTAATACCACAATTGTATCATAATTGTACTGAAGGAATTTGTAAATTTAAAGTTCAGATAATTAAAAGCTTTTCATCATATATCATAGTTAATCCTCCTCAGAAATTGTTAATCACATGGCACGATATGTCAATAATAGATGTGGAACACAACATAACATATTCATTCAAAAAGCATGTGCTCATGGCAAAGTCAAAATGAATTGAATGAATAACACAGAAATAAAAAAAAGAACAAGTAAAAGAAGATAGAAGTCTGGTTTCATAATTGATAGGACCACCATTATGTTGAACAGAGATTTCATATTCCATGGTTCCTTTCCTTTAGGTTATGGCAATCTTAATTCAAATAAATTCAACTTCAATTTAATTAAGAGATATTCATATTTATTTACAATATATTATCGTTTGATAATATAATATTACTGCATAATGTAACCAATAAAAAGAGTTGTTTTGGTTTAAAAGATCCAGATAGAAAGTGCCTTGGGACAAGGATCTATAATGTTACTTTACTTGGTCACGATAAATGAGAAGAATGATCAAGTTAAGAGAGTTCACCTACAACTCAACAACACCCCAATTTAACAACAAATTCAGAGTGATTGAACATTTATAGAAAATATTATTTAATACCTCTATATCTTCCTCATCATCTACTGTCTTTGTTTGACTGAGAATTGAATACACCTTCTCCAGGTCATGGCCAGGTATTCCGGGCGAGAGTATTTGCTGTACACTATCCCTGTCCACTTCAGTCAGCTGTCCTCCTGCTTCACTAGCAGCATCAACAACACGTCGTCCCCAACGATAACACCATGCAGCAAAATTACTCCAAGATTTTGCCAAAGTTGGACATTGACAAACGCTCATATAGAGAAGGCGACCAACAACAGTATCAGTAGGTGGTATAACTTGAGTGCCATTTTGTAACAGTAGGTTGCAATCTGCAATATACATGGAAAACTGAGATTATATCACAATATAAAATTTAACAGCATCTTGGATGTAATAAATGGGCAAAATAGAGGAGTAAATATCACAAAACAACCTCCCACACACATGTATATATTATATTTACATATTTATTTTGCACCAGTTCCAAAAATTATCAACATGTTTACATTTACATAAGATAACATCTACATTACAATAGTTGGAAGAATAACAGCAAACATGAAATTAACAAGGTAAATTATGACGAGATTTCCAAACCATCAGAATTTTCTCTAGCTGCTCTTAACTTTAGTTATAATGAACAGGACAATGGTGAATATCAAACAGATGGATTGCAATTTCCAAGACAAGCCAGTTAAATGAAAGTGGCAAGAAATAGGATTCTGTCAATCACAATGATGAAAGGATGCCAATCTTGGTCACTTAAGTAATAAGAAACTATAAATATAAAAGCGAATTCAATTAAATCACCTACAATTCTTTAAATGTTAGAAAATATTATGTATATGCAAATTTTACAACAAATTCCTCTGTGAAATAAAAGTTGTGAATCACTGTTGTACAATACTAAATTAAGTGGTAGTCGACAGAACTCTGGAGGTCCCCAAAAGAACCAAAGAGATCACCAGGGCAGATCGTTAATAAAATAAAATAAACGAGGCTTGGGCACTGCTTCATAAGGGAAACAGGTGTTATAATCTTCTTTTTTTTTCTTTCTTTTTTTTTTTTTTAATTCAATTGAATTTGCCCTATTTTACGAGGCAAGACTCGGGCCATCAGGCCCGCTCTTCCGTCTGACCACGCAAATTTCGCTATGCTCCTTTCACCAACTAGGAGAGAAAAAAGGTATTTCTTGGGCGAGAAACAGGCGATTTGAATTTAGCTCAGAGGCGTCATTTAGGCTTGAGGATCTTTTACATGCAAGTAAATCTACGAACATGGGACAGCCGGCTTTACTTCCCCTCCGAAGGAAGGCGTACGAAGGATTTTTTCGCCCTTAAAAATCCACGGCTTCGATCGAGTTTGAACCCGCCAACTTGGGTACAACAGTCCAGTACGCTAACCGTTACACCATCGCCACTGCTTCAGTATTATTTCAGTATTATTACTTCAGCAACATCACTTAAAATCCAAGAAGGCAGTCTACATCTTTTGAGATCTCTCAACTGAGTCCATTGTCAGACAACTTCAAGCTATTCGGGACACTGCAATTAAACCATGTACTTTGAAAGCCACTGAAGAAGTGAAGCCACTGAAGAAGAAAAATTTTTATGATCTTTCCACTAACGCACCCTAAATATACTTGTTAATCTTATTTTTGTCATTTTTCTATTCTATAATAAATTAATAACATTTAGGTAAACTGTGTTTTATATTTTATTCAACATCAATCTGAATACGTTATGAAACATATAAAAAACTTAGACATTTATTTTCCCCTTGTGGTTGTAATAAATCATATTACGTACATAACAACTATCCTTATAACAATAAACTAGTGGGCAATATTGTAAGACTACATAAACCAGTCAAGTGCTTTCACGCAACAAAACATTTTCTGCTCTGAGACTTGATCTCAAATCCTCAAAGTTAACTTGTCAGCACCTACAGCACTATGCCTCACAAAAAACCTGTGGATCACACTTGGGCAGAGGCATAGAAAGGTAAGTGCTCGATTCTTGTAAAAAATAAAAAAATTGCAGAAACTCGGCTGAACAGTTTAGACGCTAGCATTTAATGCAGACAGACTTTCGCCATCAATAATTTTTTGATATCAAGAACCAACGAAACATATATTTTGCCTACACCACATGTTAGAGGATTTTGTTTCTAAATTGAAATTGGTGATCAACTAAATTCTAAAGCCTTTCTTTACCATGGAATTTCTCTATGAAAATTATAATAATAATAATAATAATAATAATAATAATAATTATTATTATTATTATTATTATAATTATTATTATAATAATAATTAGTTACTATTACAATGAACTCTTATCTAGTGGAGAAAAATTAATTTGTTTTAATTTCCTTCACACTTCTCAAAATTATTTTTCTGGTGAGGTGACCAATTAACTGTCCCCTACTAACACCAACTAATATACGAATGACCAATTAACAGTCATTAGTATATGAAGAAGACCACAACTTACAAGAGAAGATAACCAAAGCACTATAATGGTACCAAAAATATTGGATTATTATTAGTATACCCACTCCAACAATAAAAAATGAAAGTCATTACAAAGTCATAGGACAGTTATAATTTGTAAACCAAGTGAACTGGCAACTTCATGATCTCTCTGCTACGGCCACACTGAAATCGATCCTATTAATAGGCACATTATGAAGAAATACATTTTTACCTATGGGATTTTCCTCTTTAGTTTTATTTCATAAAAATTATACATTTTAAAATCTATTATGTTTTTTTCTACAACAAAAAGATACAAAGAAAAATGTACAAAATACTTACGCTCTAAAGTCATTGAATCCAGTACTTTCATATCTTTATTAGGGCTTGAATTCTCCCATGCAAAAACTTGGGTCAATAATTCTCTTATTTCTGTTACTAAATGAGTTTCTACTTGCAACCATTTAGCCAACGTGAGCAAAGTGCGAGACTTTCTTTCCTCTAACTCAAGACTTATGCCCGTTGGTTGCTGAACTATGGCAAGACTCGTTAAAGCACACACCTGTACTGCAGAATTATGGCAGTTTGAACTGCAAGCAAATAAATGTTCAATCAATAGCAAAAAACCCATTTTGAATTTCATTTTTTAATCATTACATAATTAATTAGAAAAAAACCTTTCTTTACCTATACAATAATTTAGCAACTTCAATATAAGCTCTTGCAATGCTGATATCCCATGCTTCACCGAAGCTCATGCTAGAATCAATCAAACTTTCCACAACTTGCTGCAATGATATTTGCTTGAATGCAGAAGAATCCATTCCAAAACCACCACCAGAACTCAAAAATCGAAGAAGCAACTTGTTGGCTAACTTATAATTGCCTTCTTTGCGAGCAATTCTCGATACTTCCAAACAAAGCCCATTCACTTGATTATGGAACCTCTTTCCACTCATTTGGTCAAAATAAGTAGCCCACCATAATATATTCGTAAGCACAGATGTTTTTGCATAATTAGGTTTTATTTCTGTGTCAGCCTGTAGGAGAGTAAAAAAAGAAAACAAAAACCATGAAAACTGAAGATCATAACACTTTTTTTCTGAATAAATATCCTCTAACTGAGTCTTAAAAATGTATTAATTTTAGTGTAAAAAAAACAACAATTCTAATAAAAACCAAATATATGTAGTGTAAATTCAGAAGTCTTGATAAATTTTTGCTAGATTTTACACTCCACAAGTCCCCCATATTTTTGTTTCAAATTATGCGATATAAGCTCGGTGAGGTTTTGTAACTTTACTTCATGAACAATTCTCATAATGTTTAGAGGGAAAAAAATGGAAATCATAGTTACACCAAACATTGGAATAGTAAAGGAGGAGGGCGGGGAGGGGGGGTAGACAGGAAGGGTCAACTGCCTCCCCCACTAAATTTTAAAATTTCCATCGTCTTTGATATAAAATATACCACAAAATATAATTTACACTTTTATTGAAATTATCTCTTAAAAAAAAAAAATAATAATAATTTCTTGGCAACATCTCTCTTGCTCTTCCATGCTCTCCTTTGTACAGTGAAGCATTCACCTGCTTGTGTAGAGCAAAAAACACATTAAGATCAACAAAAGCAGGAAAACATATCAATTTACTGTGTTGATTGAGGATACACAGGATACTTTTTTTTAGAAAAGTTGAAAAAATATAAAGTTTAAATCTTAAAGATATTTTCGAAAATCCACAGAAACCTGAGCGAATAAAAAGGTTTCTTTAATTATATTCAAAGAAAATGTTTTTGTTTGTGAAATTTATTATTATTTAAACAAGTGTGCTTTGATTATTTATTTATATATTAAAGATTTTTAAGTTAGATATTTTAAAATATTTATTTACTGTAATTATTTATTATTACAAATATTTATTCAATGTAAACTTTTAATTTAGTGTCTCTCATTTAATAATTGTATTATTAAATTATGCCACTTGCACTGTCCACAATAGAAAGGTAAATAGAAAATCTGTTCATTTCTTGCAAGCATTAAAAAACCTTGCACTTTTATTTTTCTTTTATAGCAAAATTGATTCTAATACACAGATTCAGGCTACTGTGTGTGCCAAGAGGCTCATCTTGTTGCTTGTAAGCAAGAGGCAAGTGATTCAGAGCAAACCCTTTAAACACACATTTGTATTTTTCTCACAATACGTGAAAGAAAAATTTAGTTTATTCAGGTTCCTAATTGCTCTTTTCCATTCATAAAGTGTCACACTGTTTTTGAATTACAAGACATTTACTCAAAGCATTATTATGATTATAGTTCTAGATGTCTGCCTCCTGAAAAGTAGGAGAGAAGAGAAAAGAAGGAGGAGTAAAAAAGGAAAGGAGGATAAGAAACAAAAAGAAAGAGCTTTTATCGAAGTCTAATACTTGTTCTGAATTTACATAATGAATCATTTGATCTGCACATACTAATTTCTTTTGAAGCCCCAGTACTGTGTAAATTTGCAGCTACTCAGTTAAGGGATTTAGCTGAGAAACTTGAATCGTGTCTCGATTGTTTTGTTAAGGAACCCGCTTGATGTTTATGCATTACACACTTTCCTCTGCAATTATCATACCATAAAATATTAGCTGCAACATTCGGGAGAGGAATATAAAGGATTTTAAGAGAAATAGAAGTAGATTAAGAAATGAGAAAAAAAGATACTTCTTTAAAATTCTAGCAAAAATATGGAAGACTAAAAAATTAATCTTTTTATAGCCAAAAAAGTATTTTAAATTTAAAAACTAAAATTTAGTCTTTATCATACACGTTACCAATTTTGATTCTCAATACATTTGAATGATTAAACATTAATAATTCTTTTATTATACACAGACATTAAAAAAAGTATGATTTGTGCAAGATGTTATGTGAATGAAACAACATACCATGGTAAAGGCGTTTTTCTCAGGTTCACCTGCTACCACCGACAATAATCCTGCACCAGCAAACTGTGATATCACACAATTTTGTAAGCTCTCTGATGGCATATTTCTTAAACCCTCTTGAACATGGCGTTTAGTTATCACCATACAACTTTCAATTACAGATTTCATCCAACTATGTTCCTCTGAAAAACTGAAAGAAATGGGATTTCTATAACAAAATACAGTAACATAGGTTCACAACATATTAGTACTTTTAGCTAAATATTGAGCTTATTAACAAAATATTTCAAATATCAGCAAATTGTTTATTAATGTAAATTATTTTGGTTATTTAAGACTGACATGGAAATTTAAAACCACATTACAAAGCTATTTAGGAGGTCACAAGAAGTAGAAATTAACAGTTGTCTGCCTTCGCATCAGAGCCAGAATGTCAAACATTGCATGTTTCAGCAAGTCTCATGCACAGACAGGGGAAGTTGACACAGACATTAGATGGGTGATCACAGCAAGTATCAGTTTCCACTTACAACTGTCTATCAGGCTGTTTGTTATACAGCTTCATCAAGTGAAATGTCTCTTGGGTCATTTTCTTGCAAAGGGTACTCAATATCCAACATTTGCACTGCCTTGAAAAAACCCTTTTCTGCTATCCCAGCAAACTGAATTGTATTGTCATAAGTTTGCTGACATCAGCAGTTGCCTACAAGTGCGAAATTGTTTGGCAGATGCATATTAAAAGAATTGGAAACTTCAGTGTGCCATCATCTTTTCTCAGCAAGAAGCACATTAGGTGAAATCATGTGAGTACAGGTCATGTGATTTGATATAAATTTCATATTCCCCGACTGAACATTTCACAAATGAAAGTCTTCATGATTAATGAAGTCTTCAGGCACCAGGCATTTTCAAGCAGTCCATTTTGGAAAGAATTTTTACCCACATCCCATCACCTATAAATGCCTTGCAGCGACAGATTTTCAATTTCCGGAAAACATTACAGTAGTATGGACTGCATGCTGATGCCCTCCTTTTTTCCCTGCCCCTGACACTGCAAAGCATGGCAAGGCTAGGCTAGGCTACGCAAAGAATGTGGGATGGAGCACCTTTATATTTGGTGACTTTATCAGCTGTGAAGTAAAGTACTAAAAAACTTTCTCCCAAAATTGAATGGTTTGCTTCAGAAACAACAAAAATGCTTTTTTCTTATTTTGAGTTTAGCGCAGTCACATTCTGGGTACATATATGCAATATTTGAGACATCTTTTTGGAGCCTGGTTGGAGCTCTGGACAGACCTCTCTAAGACCCTTAATCTAGCCAAAGTCAACAGACGCTTGAAGGTATTTGGAACAGAACTTAAAAAAATTGTTACATTATTGGTCATATTTAGCCGCATTATGAAGTTATTAGTTCCAACCGAAAAGTTACTGTTCACTGGTTTATGTTGGTTCTGGAATAAACCATTCAAGTGTTGAAGGTGCCTGAGGTGTGTGGAGACATCTCCACCACATCCTTGGTTGCAGCCAATCAGCCATTATGCATATTTTGTAGAGGTTTAATAAAAAATACACTGTTTTTCCTGTACAGCATCAACCCCAAGCTTTCAAGAGATCTTGGATTGTCAAGTTTGTGGTTTGGGGAGTTGGCCACTTTCAAAGGCCTTACTGAGAAATAATAAATCAAAGGCAGCTACTTGCAACAGATCTTGGCAATATTTAACATTAGTATTCGATATTTTAGCCAGGTAATTTGATACAAGTTTAATATTCAAGTTTTACTGCTACAGTGGCAGAAAGGGTAATATCTTATGCATAGATTCACAATCTTTGATGCAATCCTGATCTCTATTGTTTCATTTCTTTCATGCAATACATCCTCATTTTTATTTCTTTACGAGGCTAAACCAAACTGCCATTTCAATGCAGGATTAGTGTATTTTTTGAAACTGCATCCGTATTCGCTAACATGATCGATTTAGACAGTAGCTAATTACCACACTAACATTAATGGTTCAGTATTACACAACACTAATGTTCAATGTGAATGATTCTTTTTTTATATAATTTTGTTATGGCAATTTATTAAAAATATGAGAAACTATAAATATCATTGTGACCAGCTTTATAAATAATGCTTATTTTCTTTCCACTCCATTTTTAAATAGATGTTTCAGTCATATCAACATAATGTGTCTTTTGGTCATTTTACCACATACAAGAAAAAATAATACATTTCTTCAAATATATCTGTGAAATGCTAGTTTTATATTAATTTTGCGAACATTGCAGGCAACACAAAATATTTTATCTTTTTAACTATTTAGCATACTTTTCTTTTCAAAACTAAACAATGACACTAAAGCACAAGAGCAAGAATGTAGAGTAAATATACCCTAAAGGCTACCTGATAAGATTTCTTCAAGCTGTATTACAGTAATACTTCACAATACGCTTAGGTGTGTGTGCACACAGTCAAGGGTAAATATTATACCAAGAGAAATTATAGTAAAACAAACAACAAAAAATTCAGACAATATAATGCTTGAAGTAACTTACTCTTTTCCTTCCGTTTTTTGAGTGTTACAGTCAGCAGCTAATGTCAAAGCAACATTTGCCAATGTTGAGTCCACTTGCTTAAGAAGAACACAACTATTCCAACATTTATCAGCATTAATTGGATTACTTCCAACACTGCTCCACTTTTCAAGTTCACTTAAAGCAGATAAGCCATGTTCTTCAAAACTATTCATTGCTTCAGCTTGCTTTGCAGTGAAACTATTTCCAAATAACTGGAAAATGTTAGGAAAAATACACAACTCTTTTCAAAATATTTGTATTTCACACTACAGAATGAATAATGTTAAAGGGAAAAATTGTGTTAAAAGATTGTCAGTGTATATCTGTAATAGTGCCCACATCTCATTAAACATTTTCAATTCTCATTATCAGCTGAAATTTGTACTAACGCACTATTCTTTAGGATGTAACATAATCCTGGCAGCTAATGAGGAATCCAGTAACAGAAAGATTTGTTCATTTATCTAAACTACATTTCTCAGGAAGCTCAATAAAACAGGGTAATTGACCCAGAAACTGAAGTACAATACTTGTTTTGTTTTAGAATCATACAATTCAAATGGTAACTAACACATTTAAGATCTATCTTCATATCAATATTAATTTCCATTTTGATGGCAGTACAGTCCCCAATTTGTATAAAAACAGTTGTGCAGCAGAAAAGGTTTTACTGAGGACTTACACAGGTGTATCAATTTTGTTTAATGTGCTACATCACAAGGAAGTGAAGGTCACATGAGATCTGTCTAATTACCATTGGAAGATCATTTTCCCAGGAGTTTCCACAATTCTCCAACTGGTTACGTTCTACATTTCCTCACACATGTGGATATATTTCAAGACAACCATTATGTCACATTTGTTGGACATTGATGAGAGATGATCATATATACATGTATGTGTGAGTAAGTGATTGAAATTTCACACCCATTGAAAAGAGAGACAGTAATATGTTTTGTTGATGATTCATGAATTTATTAAGAAATACAAAACCATTCAAAGTAAACAAAATAACTACTCGCTGCCTTGACGCATATACAGCAGCAGACACCTCAATTACAACTAACAAATTCAATAAGTAGTGATTCCTATAAAAATGAATTCATAGCTACTTTGAATAGTTTATAAGAAACAAAAATATACATTGTCCACTTATATTACGTTTAGACATTTAAAACCTTGATAGACCTATAGAAAAATGAATCTTTGGCATTGTCAACGACCCACAAAATATGATTTTGATCAGTGTATACAAGAAAATAATATACTTTGTAGGGGGACCTACAAAAATTCTCTTACTGTATAGAACATTCACAAAATATGTTTCTCTGTTGCAAAATCACTTTCCTCCGCAGCATTTGAACAATTTTTCTCTATAAGATGTAGTAGCATATAAGAATGTAGGAAGAGAGACAGAGGACAAGAAGAAGACAAGACGGATGATGATAATAATAGTAATAATAATGATAATGATAATAATAATAAAATAATAATAATAATAAAATAATAATAATAATAAAATAATAATAATAAAATAATAATAATAAAATAATAATAAAATAATAATAATAATAATAATAATAATAATAATAATAATAATAATAATAATAATAATAATAATATTGAGAAGATGAGCCGGAGAAGACTACGGCTTGGAGAAGGAAAAAAAAAGACACCGACCAGACGAAGAAATAAATATATAAAATTGATTGCTTCCGGCAAGTCAACTGCTGCTATGATCGATCTGCTGACTGATAGTCCGTTAGGGCAGTGATTTTTTTGTTATTGGTTGAAGAGGATGCGGCTTAGGATAAAACCTTTAAAAATTTAAATTAACTATTAACTTCTAATCAATTTTAGTATTTTCCCATGGGTATGTATATTCTTTTAAACTCGTATGAAGCATGATCATAAAAAATCTCGTAATGTTATCATGAATAACTTATCATCAGATTGTTTTTTAAAACTAATAAACATAGAATATCTTCAGTCATGATATGAAATTTTTGTTGTTTATCTTTGAAAAAAGTATGTTTGTGCTATGAAAATGATGTATTTTGATTCCATTGATACGAAAGAAAGGATTTTTTTTTTTGTTGACTTGTGATATTGTTCTCATAAATGTCATTTGTAGCATAATGTATTCCGTAAATGAATAGTTTACTGTGTTATACAGCCTGTTTTGTGACAAGTCCCAGCACTGCATATACAGAAATGAATGCATTACAAATAAAACCCAAAAAACAAGGATTGAGTAGTTAAATAAGAAATGTGAATTTAAAAAGGTTACTAATAAATTTCTTAGAAATTACTTACATTTTTTGTAGAAACACCATGATCAGAATTTGCATATTTATCTTCTTGTTTCCATTTTAAGAAGTCTTCCCAATTTTTCAGAGAAAGATAACAGTTTGTTAACTGCAAAACATAGTATATTATAAGTACAATAAGGGCCGATCCGGTGGCCGAGATCGCTAAGGCAGTAGTGCCGTAGTGATCGCGTACCGAAAGATCACGGGTTTGAGTCCCGCCTCGGGCATGGTTGTAGTATGTTCGTCCTTTCACTCCCTATCATCTATCATCCTCCATCTCTCATTATCACCTTTCTGAATAACATTCAGAATTGTAACTCTAGAATTTATCCTCACCTCAAGGTGAAAACCTTCGACAGTCGACCATGAATAGTAAAAAGTGAAGTGGAACGACTCAAGTGGTCCAATGTGGCCAATGAAGTTAATAACAATAATAATAATATTAAGAATAATAATAATAAGTACAATCCCACTTAACATTAGGACTGTTTGTCATTCCCAAATGTAATTAGAAGGTTTCATGAAAAATATAAGCGAAGAATACAAAAATTAAATGTTTTCACCAGATTTTTTCCCTTAACTCAATAATAAGTTTCAAATATAGTTTATACTTTAAAAAAAATTGAAGTTTATGGAAAGAACATTACTAGTAATTTACAAAAGGTTGTATATCGAGCGTAATAAACACGTTACATGCACATAATTATTTCACCTATACAAAAGTGGCAAACTACCTTTTCACCCAAGCTAAAAACAGGAATAATATTACTTCTGATTCCCATCAAAATTCAACATTGTTTTCTCTCCACAGAATTGGGCACTTGAAGTGCTCTTCCTTCAGTTTTTTTGTTTTTTGAGCAGTGGATCTGTTGCAGCTCTTTGCCAACTTTTGAATGATTTTTTTATTTTATTTTTTTATTTTTACAGAATTTGTAGCCTTAGTTTTTATATGATGATTTGGTGGTGAAATAATACCTCATGTACAGTCTAACTTACGATTTATTTACTAATACTTTGGCAGAATTAACCAGAATTATTAAATGACAAATATCAAGACTAAAATGTTTGCCTCTGATTACATAAAATGAAATTAACAAACTAAATTAACAATTCAATGGTGTATTTCCCAGGTTCCTCACACCACATACATTTTCCCAAACAAAATGTTTTATAGTATATTCATATGGTTGCAGTAAATTACCAGAAGTGGCTAATTCGCTTATTAGACAGTTAATGTTCAAATTGGGTGTGCAAAGTCCAAAGTTAGGAACAGCTTCAAAGCATATTTCAGACTTAAGCCAGATGAAATCCATGTTAGCCAACTTAGTGAAGTGTTTAAGTGAAGTGAAGTAAGTTACAGAAGAGCAGCAGATATGAGACAGGAATCAGAATGTCAGTGGGAAGTTTCTACGGCTAAAGAGATAGTGTGCAGTTTCCAGTTCAATATGACAGTTTTAAATTTCTATTAGCATGATACCACAAAATCTAATCTCCCAAAATATCTCTGTTGGCACTTCGCTACATATTTCCAAGTAGGGGTGACAAGGCTGCCGTCTTTAAGACTCATAATCTGAGGGACACATAACTTCCAACGCATTTTATGACAAAATGCTTCTTACGAACACACACCTCACCTCACCCCATCTCACTCTGACTATCTCCTTATTTTAGGCATTGCCCTGTGGATAATCTAAAAATGATCCGATTATCATCATTCATACAACTTGCCTGGCTTATGTGAGAATTAATTTAATAATTAGTCATACTTTGGTCTTCAGCTGTAACATTGTATTATGATTGCTCAATGCTTAATCCAGAATGACATTACAGCCTAAAACTATCAGAGTAAATACACAAAAACAAATAAACCATTTAAACCAGAGATTAATGTGGACAGGTATTTTTTTCAAATATTTGTATGCAACAAATATCAAAATAGTATCATAAAATAATATCCATTGATCCCAAAATAACTGCCTCGATAGTTCTATTGTATTGTCTAAGGACAATATTTTGTCACAAAATGAAAGCAAATTATAACATAAAAATTACATGGGTAGATTGTCTAAAACGAAACAAATTTTGCTCTACACACAATACAGTTAGCACCATCTTAGCCATTACTACTGTATTGGAGTGAGAAATAGAAATATAGGAAAGAGGACTGAGGGTTAAAAAATGAAGAGATGCGAGAGTCTCTTACAGTGTTGGGTATATGCATTTACTGTCAAACCTGTCTTGAACAATCACTAATGGTTCTGGTGAAAAATGGCCTTAAGTAGATGTATCTGCTTCTTCTAAAATTAAAATATCACTACACTTTGTACAATGGGCAATAACCTAGGGCTGAGCCCCAGGTGGCATCGCTTGGTGAGTTATAAGGGAGAGTTTTCAGTTATCCAATCGGGAATTTCAATTTTTGAAATTTAAATTACAGTTTGAGAATAAACAAGGTTAAGAGGTTGTGGGAAGATTAATTTAATTACTTTGAGCTACAAAATACAACTTACACCAAAAATTATACTAGAATTTATACACCATATTTTCTTAATGCATGCCATCGGCATGCATGCAGCAAGCAAAGCCAGTGCACCAGTGAGCTGTCAAGTCACAAACTGAGCAGGCAGTTATGCTGAATGCATTCAACTGGGCATAAGGGAACAGTGTGCTTAAAAACGCGGTTTTGGGGCTGGAATAAGCATCAATGTGGGCGGGTCACCTCGTACAAGTCCCTCTGGAGCCACCTCTTATCGGAGCATATATAAATAACTGCAGACTTGGGAGCAGCAGGATCGAACAGATGAAGTGTAGAGTCAGTGTATGACAGAAGTGGATCCCTCACTATGCCAGCCGTTTACAACGGGACTGAACTGCTACAACATTGATTCTCTCTGTATTTATGAATCAAAATTGCGTACCTAATCAGTTTATAGATTGACTACTTAGGTTTAGCAAATTATTCACCTTATCCCTACACCACCAGCAAAATGAGGATTGGATAAAGCAAAAATTAATAATACTGTGGAACGAACAGCCAGTAAAACATGCAATTAGGCAAAATATATGTATTGCTATTGATACTAACTTGATCGGATATGAACTCTGAAAGAAAATGTTCAGAATCAATCTTGTTTGTCAATCCTCCAGGTTTTAATAACACATATTCTTCAGAACTAGATGATGGAGTATGAGAAGAACACTCAGTATCCAGAAAACGTTTATAATCCTCTGCTGCAGCTTCATATCTAAGACGAGAAAGATATTCACTTTATAATGTATACTAGGCCTTTATTTCGTAACACACAATGTTAAAACTACATTTAAACATTGTTATAAATTAAAACATTGTCTCAAATTTTTTTGTTTAAGCAAGAACCAAGAAGAAACAACTAAAATGCTTTGTAGCATTAAAAGTCAAAAACACAATAAGTTTGAAGGTTACAAATACTTCACTACAAACCATTAGGAACATAATGAAGAAAAATGGTAATGAAGAAAAATAGCATTTGTTATTTGCCTCACCTCCCAGCAGCCTGTTCAGCAACCGCTTTCAGCCATGGAAATTTTCTTCCATGTTCACGGCACCAAACAAGCAAACCAACAATGGCTTCTGGCTCCCGAAGTTGGCACAAAGCCCAACTAAGGTATAATACTGTTCTCTCAAATTCAGAGCCCTGAACACATACAAAATATTCAGTGACAAAGTTGACAAAAAATTTAATAACAGCTTTCTGGGTTGTCTATTTCATAAGCAGAAATAATTTCATAAAAAGAAACCTAGAAATACATTTACAAGTAAAAAATTAAGTTTGTCCCAAAATTTTAGCACTTCATGTTCATAGATTCTATATTGTAGTCTTTGTTGAGTTAATTTTAGGTAACCAAATATTAAGATTTTTGTCATAAAATTCATTACCTTTTCATTTAAGAATTTTGTCTTATTGTTCTTGTGTTAAAATGGAATTATAAATTTATTATTTAAAATATTTTATTTCACCTTTTTTGCAGTTTTAAGGGCATTTTTCCTAGCCTATTTGAAAGGTGCCTAAAGTTCCTGCCTATAGTTTTGATCGATGATGTCAAATGCTTTTGAAAGAGCTAATAATATTCCATTAGAATACATTACTAATTATTAATATATTCCAATATTCCTTCATTTTGATCCACTGAAAGTGACCTCTTTAAGAGAGGGGGAGATGAAAAATATAAAATAAATAAAAGAAAAAGCTTTTTTTGTGAGAAAGGGTTCCACTCACACACAGAAAAGTGTGTGTAATATTTTTGAAACGACTGACAAAAGATAAATTGACCAATAATTTTGAATGCATTTTTGATGCCTCTTTGAAGAGAAACCTTTTGGAAAATATTCCAGTGAATAAGGAAGTATTAAATAGAGTTCACAGGTATACAATGGCAGGCACACCAGTCCTCACAAACAATCAATCCTGATATTCCATTAAAACGCCTGAATATTTATTTTTGCATAGAAAATGTGATACAGATTGCATTCACCCCTACTCAATCATTTTTAACATAAGCTTCAAAATTCAACATTTTCATTGTAAATCCGTTTGTTGGAGGCCTGTTGACTATTTCCCTACTAAACAATAACACTTGCAGAGTTATGTGCAGAGGGCTTCTAATTTCTACGTGATAGCCATTACCTTCTCTTAGCAAATTACATATAAAGGGATTAACAAAACTTAAATTGCAATAGAATTATTATGCAAAAATTGATGTTTTATCACGTGGATATAAAGTAATTCAATGCAACCTTTCAAAAAAATGTAATTCTTTTCCATTTCAGTTTTAGGTTAAAGGTTAAAAAAAAATTAACTAGAAATCTAGTACACTAAACTAGTTCCAAAAACAAATAGCACACAACAATACTTGCCTGGGTATTTTTGGATTCAACTAGATCCTGAAGCAGGCAATGGCCATGTCTCACAACAGCAGTTGCTTGACCAGCATGAAGTGCAACCATCAAAACAGCCATTCGAATGCGTGTAAGCCATTCAGCGCATGTACTCTTGTTGGTATGAAAAAATATTCTCACCGTCTACAAAAAAAGAACTGCATTGTATATCAACAAAAATACATAATAAATATGCCTAAATATTTGTCATCTTTATAATATAAAATGAAAGATTGAAATAAAGGCAGTTCGTAACATTGAAAGCAAATCCTGATGTCCTCATTGTAATGTTATGCATATCCAAAGCCGATCAAATCATGATTATGATCATGAAACAAAAATGTTGAAAACAGTCAGTTTTCAGAAATCAGCACCACAGTTAATGCTTTTCAAAAGTACACACTTCTTCATGGTAACACATAAATAACACAGTTGCCACATAAATTATCGTAGAAGTCAAAGCTTTGCAGTGCAAGCAACTTTAAATAATGAAGCTTTTCTCTAGCATTTGCATGAAAACTACAGCCTTCTAGTTGAGCTTGTTCAAAGGATGTAACAAATTAGACTCTCATGGCCAAAATGACTGCAATTTTGACATAAACAGATGAAGGAAGAAAATAATGAAACAGATGTTAAAATAGTGTATTGACTATTATGAACATATCATTTTATTCAGAAAACTAATTATTTAAAAAATGTTAAAATCCAAAAAATGTCAAAAATTGGGATTTTTGCTTTGGAACTCTCCATCCACGTTACTTAATTAAAATATTACGTGATCAAACCCCAGTGCCTGGTAATTATACATGGAGTCAAAGGGAGAAAAAAAGAAGTATCAGTTTTAACAATCTAAAATCTGGAGAGAGATTTTTGCTTTTGAGTTTTACAATTGCATTAAATAACAAACCATGAACCACACCTGATAAATGATGTTCTGATAAAATGTCATAACTTACTTTTTGACAAGGAGGTAGAGAGGAAGCAGAACCTTCAGCTGCATTATGGATACATTTCTCTAGATGTTCCAGGAACTCTAGTAACAGTCTCACACGTCGCTGTTCCCAATTTTCATCATGCGTCTGAATGCATACAACTGGTTCAGTAGGAGTACTTGGTTGCTTTTGCGATTGTTGTGATTTTGGTTCTTCCTCCTGTGAATCATGCTGCAGAGCCGATGTAGAAGTGGAGGAACTTGTGCTAGCAACAGCATTACTAGTTGATGAACTAGTGGATGGACTTTCAAACACATTTGTAGTAAGGCTTCCACTAACTCCTGATGATGAAGTGAGAACAGAACTGGTAGAACACGTGTCGGGTGCTTCAAGAACATCTTCAACTTGACAGGGATTTAGCATAGTATGTAAATCCCGAGCCAAGTCCTTAATTGATCCTGAAATATAATTTATATAAATTAAGTAAAAGGAATTAAATATAGGATAACTTTACAAAAAATAGTAAGAAAATATGCAATGAACTTACCTTCAATACTTGTAAAGGTTTCTTGTGGTTTTCCCAATGGAGTACGTAACTTTGCCGAAATACAAAACTGAGCAGCTTGCCACGTTGACCACAACATCAAAATAACATTATTTGTCCAGGCAAGGTGAGTAAATAACACAAATACTTTTGCATCCTCAGGGGAAAGTGATCGAGGGGCTTGCACTGGCCAACAGCTGTGGAACATTTGCAGCATCCAATTCTGTTCACTGGCCAAAATAAAAAGAAAGAAGCTAAATGAGGTACTTTGAACTTTTTATTTTGTAGACATAAAGATGAGAAGCGACATTTTCTTTATTAAGTCTGCGCTCATGGAAGAGAAGGAACTACAATGAAATTTCTTACGTCCAATACCTTTCAATTAATGTTTTCCATAAAATGGAATTCATGCCCACAATTCTGTAACACATGACTAAGAATCTAATTCTCTACACAGAACATACACGTAAACTAGCAGCCCTGTATAATACCAACTAAAGTCAATTAATGCATTACTCAAATAACTCATAACAAATGCATAACAAATAGACAGGCATCCAGTCATCAATAGACATGACAATGACCAAGCAAAATAAAAATATTTCATTTTAATTTTTTTAGGCAAGAATGAAGTAATTAAGCAAATATACAGGAGGAGTCAAGTAACTTCATCACCTCTTGCCATTTTTGAATGGTTGAAGATATTGCAACACAGTTTTCAAGGATGTAAATGAAGGAATTGTGCAAGTAGATGCATGTATATTATTTCCTTTTTATTAAATGAATTAAATTTTATGACTTCAATTTTTCCATTTCCATTTTATTGAACACAGAGACATCGTAACATTAATGTTAAGTAAACAAAGCCTCCTTATTCTATCCCTAACCCATCCTACAATGAGTTATTCTGTGAATTTCTAACTGCCGTGTCGCATCATTCCCATTATTTAGCAATGTAAAACAAATACGGAAATTTCAACTTTAGTAATTACCTATGTTTCATGTGAAATTACACAAATCTACCAATATAACCAAAAAATTGTACACGATCTTATTGAAAGACCTGTTTTTGTTTAACTGAATAATAATAATAATAATAATAATAATAATAAAAAAAAATAATAATAATACTTATAACAACAATAATAACAATATAATAATAACCATAACAAACAATAACAATAATAACAACAACAACAACAACAACAATACAGTAAAATCCCTCTTTTACACTTTTCAGGGGACTGATAAAAAAAAGTGTAAAATACAGGAAAGTTGAAAAACGATAGGTTAGGCGAGAAGCGAGTACTTTCATTATTTACTGCCATGGTTACTAAAACAGTAACCAGCAGTTTTCGCTTTCTCGCCCTTCGTAAGAAGAGAAATAAAAGCGTGCACCAGAATCGGCGATTTTCGTCAGAATATCTCCTATTGACGTGCCCTGGTAACGAAAAAGTGGATAAATCATTTTCCTATATATACTAAAATAACTTCCTCTAACATGTGGTGTAGCCTGAATCAATTTTATGGGTTCTTGAAACAGCACAATCGATTGACGGCTGAAAACGTTTGTATGCCCGTCAGTGGTCAACGCACGCGTCTAAACCGCCAGCCGATTTTCTCCAAAATTGATATTCCTCGACTGATCTGAACGAAGGCTTTTGCGAGTTCTTTGCATACATGTGTAGTAATTTACTACACATTGGATAAGGATTTAACCACTTTTACTGTATCAGTTCGAGTTTTTCTGTCGAAAAATCGCCGTTTTTCGCCGCAGCATTACATAACTTTCTCGACACAAGGTCTACGACGTACGTATACGAAGTAATAAAATATTATATAAAATAAAATAATTAAATAAAATATAAAATAAATTTAAAAAGCACGCAAAAGACAGGAAGCATTCTTCATATCAAGTTGTAAATTGCGGGAAGAGAATGCATTGTAAATATTGGCTTTTCAATGGGACCAACGAAAAATTACGTAAAAGGCGCGAAAACGTAAAATGTAGGAATGTAAAAACGGGGTTTTACTGTAATAATAATTTCCCAAGATGATAAATGTCGCATCTGCCACGAACAAGTAGAAACATTTGATCATATGGTCTCAGTTTGTTCAATTCTAATAAAGACCGAATACTTGAAAAGCCACGACAGGGTGTGTAGTTACCTCCGCAGACAGATCTGTTGATCTGATGTGACCACCCATGAAATTCCAAACACATGCCCCAACATCGGTGACATCTGTTAGACTCTATACAATATTGAACTACCAACAAATCCAAACGGATTGCGTGATATAAGAAAAACAAAAAAACTAATATTGTTAGCCGGGATTTGGAGAAAAAGTATCTACTTGCAGATGTTGCTATGCCTTGTGATCAACACGTCGTAACCAGGGAGGCTGACAAACATTGTAAACACAAGTGTTTGGAAATCGAAATCAGCCGAATGTGGGGCGTGAAAGCACAGATCATACTGCTTGGGAGTACTGCTCATTTGTAGCAACACTTTCATCGTATTCACTGCCACTGCTAATTCCTGAATTACACCCAGAATCTGTATCTTGCCACTGGTATGGGAGCATCAGATCCATGTCACACAGGTCACATTGTCGATTCCAAATAAGGGTTCTCCCAGTTCATTTTCTTGTACTGATTGAACCCTTTGATGTTTACAGCACAAAAATAGCAATCATTATGATAATTGGACACATGAAATGACTCCACCCTCCCACCATTTTGCATACAATATGGGAAGCCCATGACTTATCTTGATTGCCCAGTTTTAGAGCTTCCCACGTCGCGACGGCAGCGCGCTTCCGTCAAGACTCTCGCAAAGCGAAGCGGAGGAGGGGGTAAGCGCCACCGCTAGCAGAATACAGCTTTAAATGGTAGCCTTCCAACTGCGGCCGCCGCACAGTGGTTGATTTCCAGAATCCAGCGGTATTTAAATCAAAAATACATATGCTTGAAACG
>BOPP01000034.1:5563115-5585475 GCA_017312745.1 Gryllus bimaculatus
ACCCACGCTCACGCGC
This sequence comes from Gryllus bimaculatus, assembly GCA_017312745.1. Lineage (NCBI taxonomy): Eukaryota > Metazoa > Arthropoda > Insecta > Orthoptera > Gryllidae > Gryllus > Gryllus bimaculatus. The sequence goes on from BOPP01000034.1 coordinate 5,563,132, forward strand.
GCACACACCCACGCTCACGCGCGCACACACCCACGCTCACGCGCGCACACACGCACGCTCACGCGCGCACACACGCACGCTCACGCGCGCACACACGCACGCTCACGCGCGCACACGCACGCTCACGCGCGCACACACGCACGCTCACGCGCACACACAAATTCGTGGATGATACTCTGGCAACATCTCATTAATGTTATTCAATTTTTTGGGGGTATATTACACGTTTTAAAAATTCTTGCAACAACCAATGCATAATCTTCAATATTTTTTACTGGTGACAAACAAAATTTCTGATTGATACTATAAAATACTTACAGACACTGTGTTCCATGTAATATGTATCCCATTAATTTTTTGAAATGAATTCCATGCATATCTCCATAGGTAGCTTTGGACATATGGTGTTTTTGGACATCATGTAGTGATTCCAGGGCAAAAGTGAAGTTCTTCACATTTCCTTTCTGCAAAACCAACAATTTAGAAAAAAAAAAAAACACATTGAGCTTCATTATAAAATTATCATTGTCAATTATATAAGAAAAAAGTACTTGAAGTCACACAAACCTGTGAAATTTAGATTGCATTCATAAAGTATACATTTATATTCATAAATGTTACATGACAAAATTACCATGCATGAAAACAATAGCCTTTCCATGTCAACTCGAGCACTCACAAAAGTTTTTTTGCGACTTGGAAACGGTTTGAGATGTAGGGTTCAAAATAGGTGAATAATAAAATAAAATTAAATTAATGCAACGGAAAAACTTTTTACAAAATTCCTTCTCACGAGTCAAGTTTTTTCAAGAAAGTAACAATTGTCCAAACTTGATAATGCCGCAAATATAACGGTCAATGACAATTATGAATCAACGCACATAGCTGGTCCTGGTAGGGTATGCTGAACCTAATGTACCAGCTGATAATAAAGGAACTGTTAGTTCGTAGTCTGTTTCTTCTACCGTCTTGATCCGTTGTTTGACGTTTGCTCTCTTTACGACACAAAAATTTGACACCATGAGTTTTCATTGTTCAGTATGAAAATTTGTTTATACACATACACAAATATATCGAAAAATATATACTAATAATTATTAAACAACATGGTATTGTAATATTCAACAAACATATGAAAGTATTGGTTTTTATTAGAAGAAAAGCAGTTTTAATATCACTTTCTGTTTGGCGTTACAACAATGGGTAACAGCGAACAATGACCGCTCATCTAATCGTTTTCACATTAAACACAATCAAAGGACGCAATTGACAATGAAATAACAAATATAATAATAAAATTAAGTATAGAATAATATGCAAATTCTAGCTTACGTCGCATGCAACTGCGTAAATTAGGAGCGGGCATCCGAGAGCTAGCAATCTTTATTTCAAATAGGTTTTAAATAGTAATCTGGTTGATTAATAATTGAAAACTGACGAACTAGTAGAGCTAATAGAGCTCATACTTTCTCGCAATATTGGTATCATTTGCAATTTTCTAAAATTAAGTGTTCAACGAAAACTGAATGAGCCAAATTTTTATACATGAAACGAGAAGAAAAAGAAAGTATTATGTAGTGATATTCAAGTGCAGTCAATTACAACGTATTGTGAGGCCAATGGCTTAAGATATAATTTATTAATGTCATGCTGGCTACAGTCAAATAGAGTTCGCACGAGATATCTGCACTCGATGTTCGCTAAAGCCTAGACAAATACTCACTTTTTAACAGTCATTGAGTGCACAGATCTCTCTTGCGAACACAACCTGTACAAAAGCTACATATTGCATAGAATTAAAAGCATATCATTGATTCCAAGTACATAAAAACTGAATGTACAGTACTTTGTTTCTGTTGTGTCTTTTTGTTCAAGTCATACTTATGTGTAGATCAAAGAGAAGTTTTATTTTATCCTATAGAACTGCATGTATTTGTGTCACATTATTTTAAGTACCTTCAATTCACATTAATACTCACCTTTGGTTCTGTTAATTCTTGTATTCTGCGAATAGTAATGTACCATGGAAGCAAAGTCATCAGGTGGCACGCTTTAACACTCACATCATTTTCAGAAGAATTACTATGCAGGAGACAAAGATTTAAGACATTTGTCAGGAATTTATGCTGAAAATATTAAAAAAATCAATGATAACAATGACACTTCCATGATAATAACAAAGGTAATGGACACAATGTCTAATGCTTATGAATAATAGTTGTTAACAAACAGGCAAGCTCTAAAGAGTCCAGAGAAGAAAGAAGGTTACTACTTCTATACCTAGTCCTACTGCAGCAACTGCAGAATTCCTGTACACTATAGAAAAGTCGGTGAGACACGTGCATTTGTACTACAGCAGTTTCGTTAGAAAAAAAAAAAAAGATCGCAGCAACACGACAGTTCACTAAAATAGCCACAAGGTTTAATTGTTGTACAGTTCTTCTTTGTAATTTTGAGGGAAGTTAGAATTTGTGTATTGTAAGGTAAGTTTGATTATTTTTTTGTCGTGTAATTGTGCCGCTAAAGTTTTATGGGTGAATTATACGCTTGTTTGTTCACAATCTTTGCAATTTTTTTTGTGTTGAGGGTTCAGACCTTTCTCGTACCCGAAAGATCCTGCTTCCTGAGAATTTTAAGCTTGCTTCACGAGCAAATCTTGTTAACACGCATACTGCACATGCGTGCTGCTGTTGAAGGAGGTAAGTTGGGGGTAGGCAGGTTAGAATAGATAGATGCAATAGTAATAAAAATAATAATAAATAACAATAAATAATAATAAATAACAATAAATAACAATAAATAACAATAAATAACAATAAATAATAATAATAATAATAATAATAATAATAATAATAATAATAATAATAATAATAATAATAATAATACAATAACAATCATAATATCGAGAAGAACAAGAAGGAGCAGCCGGCCCCGTGGCGCAGATGGTTGTGGTCGTCAGTGCCGAGGCGGCATGGGAGTATTTGTGATTGTCTCTTCACCCCCTCATCATCATATCACCTCAATTCACATTTCAGGAATTCAAGGCGTAACAACCTCTTCTTACAGAGGGATACAAATTAAAAACTGACCCCTATAGTTACACACGTTAATCGTGTAGCGTGGTTAATTGGCCGAAATAATAATAATAATAATAATAATAATAATAATAAATAATAATAAATTTGTTGTACAATTAAGATGCACTTATCCTGAAGATTAAATGCATTTATCTGGAGTGCTTTAAATATGTTTGTAAGAAGTACGGTCATTAGTTACATTCTTTGTATCAGTCATTAGTTTATGGTATATGAATATACAAGCATGTTTCAGATTTTTATTCCATATTTCAACATTTAGTGAACGTTTGTGAAGTGATCTTTTTGGACTATATCAATAGTGCTGGTTTTCGTTATTATTCTAAGAATTTAATTTTTCTCAATTAAGAGTTAATGGCTTCTGCATTCGTAGGCTTCCGCCGCCAGAATCGTCTGAAAGCTCTCGGCGGTGCGGGAGCCGCAATAACAATGGCAAAGCCTCAGAGCAGGCACGTCAAACCGCGCACGCCCGAGCAACCTGCACGCCAGGGGAGCCCGGCACTCCAACGGGTAAGGGCAACTTCTCCTGACTCCGCACTAATTTTCCTCTTAAAATTAAGAAAGGGGTGTACACGCGCAAGCTGAAGCGGCGCGAGGCGGTGAATGATGGCTTCATACGAAAATATATGCCGGTTTTTCTTATCAAAGAACCTAGAATTGTATTATGTTTATATTCTTTACTACTTATTGGTATTTGATGTTTATTTTCTTACTAAATTCTCCCTTATATAAACATCTTCGCTAAGTGGCTAGTATAAGTTTGACTGGCGAATTATCTCCTAGTTTCCGTTTTGTGAATTCACAGCACGGCGACGCGAACGAAGACGAATTTATTGCACGCGTGTTGTGAACCGACGAGGCCACATTTACACGATTATGATCAAGGTTTAAGAGCGCTTCAACAGCTTAGGTCATTGGCGCCCGTGCCAAAGAGCCATACCAGACGCCTGTTCACCATTTGCTCTGAAAGCTTGCAAATATACCTTGTGGGCGAGATTGGGCGTTAGTTATGCTACGGCTACTAAGATACGGAGGAGGGGACGATGCCTTTTCCGGTACATGTTTCATCATTTGGTTGTGTTTGGTTTTCTAGTGACAGGCCAATTCCTCAATTACATCTTCTGAAGAAGTGAGATTTCCATTAATCGAGAGTCCTGGTTCAGACTCTACGGAAAGTCTTCCTCTTTTCGCCATACTACGTTTGGGAGTATGGCAATAAAGAGACGAAAGAAAGCGGTCCTACTTACTAACCTAGCTCTGACACGCTTTCTTTTGTAATCAATCAGATTTGCGGTGATGTCGAAACTATTTAGTCTCCCCAGTGCCCACTTTCGGTCTCGCACCGCGATGGCACAGTTAGCATTCCACTAAGGCACAGGGACGTGTCGAAATTACGATAGTGCCTGCGCGAAAAAAGGGCGCCGGAGAATTGGGCCACCAAGGGATCGATGTTATTGGAACAATTGACAGGTATTTTCTAGTTGGATATATCAGTCAGCTCGATGGATTAGCCAGCGAGAAAGGTGGGTAATGTCTAAATTAGGAATATCAAAGTGGGCCAGAGTAGGAAAATGGTCACTCTCACGTAAGTCATCGAGAACAGTCTACTCTAAGATAGTAGTGCTGGACTGAAGAGCGCCAGTTCAATTGAGTGTTTGAAGCCTGGGGAGAAGAAAGTTTAATTCCCAGAATTAATAATTAAGGTCTGCTGGTCAATAATATTTACACAAGTAGTACCTCTTTGGTGGGACCTCGTACCATCCCGAAGCGGGGATAAATGCATTAAAGTCTCCAACAACAAGGAAGGGCTGCTGCATCTGGGAGATTACATCTTCAAGTTGTTTCTGTGATATGGTTTGAGGGTGGATATACATTGCACAGAGTGAGCAATGTTGAAGGTAAATTCAGGCGTACGCACACAGTCTGAAGACCAGTTTGGATGATGTGATGCTCAGAGATTAAGGAGTCAAGGATAAATATCGCTTCGAGCCCTGTCATCTTGGTCCGTGCGTGCGAAAACCGCGACGGGGTAGAAAATGAGTTTCTTCCAAGCATATAATGAACGGGTTATGGCGCTAAATTATTCACATTTATTCTAAATGGGAACGGAAACCGTTTATAATCCACGAGAGCCACCATTGAAATTTAGGTGGGTTTCTTCTTATTCTTCTTCCTCACCTTCTGAAATGTGCTTTGAGCACTCGCAGGCAGGTCCTCTTCCATAGCAGAGTTCTCCTGACTACTGCCAGTGGGCGGCGAGCGTTGAAGGGGAATCCTGATCACTTGAGATGAGTGACGGAGATCTGGAGATTTCATTGCCGCACGAATATGGGTATTTGTTGCATTACATGTTTTTTGGGCTTGATCACCAACGGAACGGTGGAGTTAGTGGCTAAAGTCAATTCTTCAAAAGAGACCTGACAAGCTGCGTCGCGCATGGATGGTAAAGTTTCGGTTTGGCAGTTCGATGTTGCGTTCGTAGGCTTCGTCACTGTACTGGAGAAAGAGAGAGATCGACAGGGTTTCTCGCCAAGTAACGGCGTTTGGCCTCGGGAAAGGACATCTCGTTCACTCTGATCACCTGATCTCTCTCTCTCCTTTAAAAGGGTAGGGCACTTGTTAAAGTATGCCGCATGCTCTCCTTCACATTTCACACAGTGCAATGCTGTAGCGCAGGGTTCTACTCCGTGTTCTAAACGGCCACACTTGATGCATACAGGGTTTACTGCCATGCAGCGTTGTTGCGTATAGCTGAACCATTGTCATTTAAAGCAGTGCAATGGGTTCGGGACAGACTGCCTCACGGGAAGATTATAGAAACCGAAGATGATCCTTTCTGGGAGGACTGGGAGGTTGAACGTCGGAATTACAGTGGGAGTGTGGATCTTTCTCCCGTTCTCCTTCACCTTGATCCTGTAAACCTCGGTGACACCTTCGCTCTTGAGGACGCAAAATCGCCACAGTTGACCAGGTCCTTACAGTTTAATGGTGGGGTTAGTGGTCATTTTCACCTGGAGGCGACAATGTGCTTGGTTTTAATTATCTTCTAAATGTGCTCGTCGGTGCGTGTTTCAAAGAGAATGGTACCATTCCTCTGTCGCATGACTGCTTGCAGCTTTCTGAAACACTTTTCAATTTCTCGCTTAAGACGGACCGCGCTTACATTCTTCAAAGTCTTCGGCGCAAGACATTAAAAGAAACTGTTTTTTTCGGTTTATCCTCTTCTGTAATGAAAAAACTATTTGAATCGATCGTTTTTCCTTGACATTACCTCTTCCTTGCGGACGAGGACAGGGGTGGTGGTTGAGTATCCATTCGATACTCAACCACCCTCCAAGGAGTCCAACAAGGGGACACCCCAGTGGGATCCCATGGTTGACACGGCGATATAGTGAGGGAATGACACAGCGCTGTTCCGATGTGAATGACCCCCGTTCACTTTGGAGTTCTGTACAAGACCTAGTTCGAGCCAATTTATCGGAAGTGGGTTAGCTCCCGACTGCCCGTCTAGGCAAGTCCCAGGCCAAAACACGTGTATTGAAACCTACAAGAAATGTTCTCTACAATATGTAAACAGCGTATCCCTATGTACAATACGCATTCCCCCAACACGGGTCGCCATGCACATTGGTAGGAGTTTAGCATACAGGAGGTTCGTGAAATAGAAGGGGAAGAAGAAGAAAAGAGACAGGATGTTATAAAAAAACGAAAATGAACAATGGGGGGAGTTAAAATTGCCTGGTGAAAGAAAGTAATACTTGAGAGCCCTCCCTGCAACCCCCTGTCAGGACGTGGACCAACCCACCTCGACGGGTATTTACATGACACGAGGTCTTCAATGCGCATAATTGCCAATGGTGTGTATATAAAAATTCCGTGTCACGCGGCCGCAAGGCCACCGGTTTCCGTGTTCTAAATATCTGGGCGGGCATTCTGAACAATCAGATAATTGGACTGAATACTCCCGGTTCCTCTCGATGCCGATGCGTGCCCCACATTTCTGCGGCGTGTCATCTCGGAACTGCTATAAAATGTGCCCTTAGCGCTCCACAGCAGGATGTGGATCCAACAACGGTGCACTGGCGTATTACCGTCATGAAGTTACGCTCACCTCGACGCACACTTCCGGGGACGTTGAATTGGCCGCAGAGGGTCGTCGTCTGGCGGCTCTGCACTCCGGACCTGACGCTCTTGGATTAGTTCATCTGGAGCTACGCCAAGGATTTAGATTTATTCAGAGAAAAAACAGTAAAAACTGTATGTGACGTAGGGGTAGAATATTATCTGCGCACGTTTTCTTCAGTTCCAGAATCCCTTCCCGTCATTTTAACAATAAATAGTTGGAAGATGAGTAAAAGTTTAACATAAATAATAAATTTTTAAAATCGCAAGATCAGCAATATCTGAAAAAGTCATTTTTGTTTCCGAGTTATAGAAAAGGATCGTGTTTATGCGACCCCGCTAGACGACGCGGTAGATCTCATCGCACAGGAACACGCGTCCGTGGCCGTCCCGATTTTGCCGAAACTTTGGGGTATGTGCGACGAAGCATTGCGACGCATGCCTTGTTATGTTTCCATAAACGCGGGGGGCATTTTTACCATCTAAAAATTGTATTCGAGATGGTGTTGAGGCTGCGAAATATTCGTAAGATACGTTGTGAGAGCATTACCAGGAACTGCGACGGACAAAGACTATTTTGAAGAAAGAATCAACGAGTATTGAAGAGATTGTCATGATTATCTCTGTCCGGACGAAATCAAGCGTTTCGTTACGAATATCGTTTTTACTGCACGTTAGACTGCAGAATGGTAATGGGAATTGCCTGGCACGCCTGGAAGGTTTTATTGAGCTTTCTGCACGTCGGTCTACCAACTTTATTTGAGTATGTTAACCTTCATATCCCAGTTTCTCCGTCTCTCCCTTTTTTCACATAGTACTTCCGCCACTTCACTCGTATTATACCGCTCAAGGGAATTTCGAATAGTCATGTAAGTAAATTTCTACAATGCAATATCTGCCGATAAATATATTTAACTATTAACAATAAAAATAAGTCTGAAAACAATTCCAAGAACTTGTAGCAGCCAACATACCATGAAAAGTAACATTTCTCTAATTTCGTGACATGTTTCGCTCACATTTGTAGGGGACGTTTCGTCTGAAACTTGTGACGGTTGAAGTCGCGTGTGAAAGTTCATCGGCACTACATTCAAGCGGACCGTACGTAATGCTTGAAAAGATCGCGATTCTCCTTTTAAATGTTATGCATAATTAGGATACAGGAAACTGATATTAATTACAATGAACCACGTGCATAGAAACCCAATACATTGAAAATTCTGAGAAAAGGTAATGTTTTCAAGCAGACTAATTAGCAACTTGCTGAAACATTATACTTAAGAAAACTGGCACAACATGAAACAAATGCACTATAAAATCATGTTTAAATAATTAGAAATGGGGCATTTTATGCACATACCAAGTGAGAATACTTACTGACTACCCAAAGAAAATTTGCATTTGCATTGAAATCCAGTCCCTACTCACACCCGCTCCAGTGTATCACTAGTACGGCAAAACCCATAATATTCTCATAAATCCATAAAGTTACAACAGCTTCATGTAACATACAACTAACTAGTACTACAATAGTACATACCTTCTACCAAAATTACAATGTTATTGTTATATCTGACGGTATGCCAATAATGCTTCAAATATTTCAAACAGAAATTATGCAAAAACTACTGACTTTTACCAAACATTTTACTTGACACTTTTTTAAAAGCTAATTTTGAACAACAGAATGAGGCAAAAATCTTTACCTTTAATTTGGTACTTTTGAATTTTTTTGTTGCAATTTTAAAAAAAAACTAACAATACCCAAAAATGAGATAAGCGTAATATTTTTTACTGTCTCTTAATACATACGTGGAGAAAATTTAGAGAAAAAAATTGGAGCAGATTTTGAGAAAAACAAATTGTTAATTTCTCAGCACATATTACGTAAAAATTACTAGTTTTCAAAAAATTGTACATAACATTTTTTAAAGAGCTAATTTAGTACAATAGACTTTGTCGGAGGCAAAGTTTCTATCTTCAATTTTGTAGTCTGGGATATCAATGAAAATGAGATCTGCACCACTCTCTTAAACATCCTTCGTACTATTTAGCAACAAAATTTAATCAAAAAATTTGTAATTTTTTTAGAAAATTTCAAAAATGTCCGAGGGCCCCAAATTAAAATATCAGTTTCAAAATCCAAAGGCTGCGCGACATCAGCTAGAACGATTGGGGACCAGACAAGTTAGTAATGACTCAAATGGCGCCTCGAATAAGCACTGATTAGTTAAATTTAATTCAGTGTATCAGTGATAAGTTTTCATACCATTTTAAGTAATGTTCAAACTGAAACATTCCTAACATTACACTGAAATATAACCTATCTGTATAAGAATTCTAAGTTACAAAGAATTTTATCATTTTTCTTCTCACAAAATCCCCCACTATCCTTCAAATAACAATTATGCTCATTTGAGATCCTTGTAGCAGCAAAATTAGTAAAAAATACTTCAAAGTGATGCATGTTAGAGTACAAAAGAAGAAAGGACATAATTAAGAAATGCTAAAAAATTACCTTCCACAAGATATTACTGGAGCTCAACAAATCTTCCAAATTTTTCAACACTAACGAAGCTACATACACATCTTGTGTGTGACCAGCTTTAACCAAAGCTTGGAGAAGATCACAGAACTCTCGTGAATCTTGCAATGCATTCAGATAGGACTGTGCCTGACAGATAACTTCTCCCGTCCATCCCAATATAAGACACATGGTTTGTTTTGATGACACCTGTAGGATATAAACAAAAACACAAAACAATGATAAAAAAGAATACTTTTTTATTGGACAGGGAGAGTTTAATACCTTTCATTTACTAAAAGTGGTTATTAAAAGAAAGTAATTTTGACCTGTTGAAAAATGAAGAAGCTTGGACAAGCTAACACTGCCATTTTAGAATGGGAGAACAATGAGGATTATTTATGAAAAAAGTTCTCGAACATTCTCTTAAAGTATACAAGTTCAACATTGATAATCACTTTCATTTGCAAACCTTTTAACTATAATTTTGGTCAATTTGTCGATATTACCATCGGTGGCAATGAAAATTTCTAATACAATATGAATAACTCAAATCTCCAAAGAAATTCCTTATAGCAGTAGTCCGACACCATTGACCTTTAACTATGTTACTTTTCTATGTTGGCAGATTTTGTAACTTCTCAGCTTTTGTATACAGATTGTATGTTATCATACTTTCTATGATACCATGGCCCTTTTATTTCAGTTACAAGAAACCACACAGACTTAATAGCATTTTGGAGATTTTTTTGTTTAAAATTTCAATATTTCCATTCACAATTTTAACTCTATGAACAGCTTCTACTGTTATTAGAAACAATTAATATTATTTCCCTAAGTTCAAACACAATTTTCTTGAAAATGTATTCCAAAAATGTTCTTATAAAGAGAGATTTCTCTCCCCTATAATACTCTGACAGGTGCATTTCAATTAAAGTATTGCAGATATTAAATAAATATGAAGAACATGTTCTTTTAATCAAACAGAAAATATAAAGTATCAATTTAACAGTGATGAAAAGTAAACCACCCTGTTAACTGAAAGGTTCTCTTAATTTTGTGTATGGACTGTTTATTTCACAAAAAAAAGTTAATTTTTTTGGAGCGGGAACCAAAGTGTTGAAAGTTGATAAGACTTTACAGTACAGAGAAATCTGTCTTTAGCAGGCACCACTGGTTTTGGATAAAAACTGCCATTAGTACAGGTGGCTGCTTATTAGAGATTATGGTAATACAAAAATCGGACATCCAATCTAATTTTGTTATTTGGAATTGAAATTGATTTTATTAACTCCTTTTTATTTAAACTTCAGCAACAAAATATCAGAAGTGTTTTTGCACATGTACATACAAACTACTCTTATACAAAAATCAATCAATTCTCCATTTTTTGCATGATTCTTCCCAATCATAGATTCAATTCCCAACTAAACTTGATTATGCAATTCACACTCAAGAAAACTTCAGAATATACATGAAAATAATCTGTAATTTGAAATACATTTGAATCCCCTGCAAAATAACTTATCTTAAAATGTGCTCTTTTGCTTCTTGTAGTGTCCTGGCACAAAATTACAAAATGATGGGAGTTTAATACAAATTAATCCAGGAAACATGCTGACATGATGACATCTTGGGCCAAGTGATCGCTTAAAAAAAGAAGACCGCGAATTTACATATATCTACGGGAAAAATCAATCTGCTCCATGTAAAAATTATAATTAATGGAGGTGACCACTTAATCAAGGTGGGTAGCTCAACAAGTTCTGTTGTATTGTTACCACAGCAACAAATTCTGAGTTATGTTATTCTCACGTGCAGATTGACGAAAACTGATTGTACATATACAGAGCAAATAATTATAATCTTACGTAACCATTACAAATACTATGAGAAAGTCTGTACTATGAAGCAATACAACTATATAGTTTTAGTTCAATTTCAGTAAACTTGTCCATGAAAAGATAAGAGCGCTAATACAATTTAATTTATTTTTACAAATGGCTTTGAATCCAATAAATAACAGAACAATCTAAGAAGTATTCTCTTAAAATTGAATATGATTATCAATCTGTATTGTAACAAAACTCAAACTCCATTATAATTTCCACAAAAAATAGTTGTTTTTATTAATTACATAGTCAGTATTGAAAAATAATCTATTTCCTAATTATTTTAAAACATGTTGTGTTTTTAACTAATATTTGGGCTTTAAAAATGTACTTTCTTTCTTCAGTAGGGTTTTGTATTTTGGAGGTACAAGGTTTGCAAATTAAAATGACAATACGTTATTAAGCTTAAAAAATATCAAGAAAATGTATATTAATTCTGCAAAGGTTTGACACCAAAATGAAATTTATTCACAACTACAATTTTGATGTTTCCAATGATATAAAAGAATTAATATTGACTTCAAATTTACTTAACAAATACCCTTTGCCTCATTACAATTGTTGCCTCCAATGATTTTTAAAGCCCATAGACATTGTCGAAGGGCTTGCCACAAGAGATACATTCAAATTCCAATTCTTCAGATGTTCTCAAAATGCCATGTCAAAATCTAAGTTACAATCAGACACTTAATACAAAAATTAAAAAGAACAAGTCTGGAGGCAACAAAGACTTGTGAAAATGAACCTTAAAAAATATTGAATATCACCACAACCTCCCAGATTCCGGGCATTCAATTTTTGGGAATTTATAAATAAGAAATAACTGCTTTCTAAAGGAATAAAAAAATTAATATTTCACACAATTAATTTTTTTCCTGAATATTACATTGGAAAATACAAATCTTGTCATTTTGTAAATTATGTACCTCAGATAAAACTTGTGTCAGAACTGTAAGTATAACAGACAAATGGCCACTTGTTGGTGATGACGTAGGTACATCAGTACCCAAATTTATAGGAAGACCCAAAATATCACAGACATTCGAAACTCCATGAGCTGCACTCACTAATCCACTACTAGAAACAAAATTATTGTACCTAAACAAAGAAAACATTTGTAAAAAATCAGTTCAATAAACCTGACATTTCATGATTCTTTTGTTAATAAATATAAATAGACATTTACCGAGCACAATGACTGTACAGAAGATATATTATACAATATTGTAACATAGGACTATAATTGACCAGATTCTTATGATATGGTTGGAGTTTCACAGCTAAGAGTTCTAGAATGCTAGGCTGTAAGGCCCACATACCAATGATGGAGCTACTAGCATTTGCTGCAAGCAGAAGAGAAATATTACACATAATTAAGTCAATAATTTCATTGTCTTATGACGAAGAAATAAGTTTTTACTTACCAAGGTCTGCTAAAGCTTTCATATGAAACATTATCACCATTTCAACATCCTCATCATTGTACTTTACATTTGCAAGGGGATTTGACTGGCAAAGCTCTGAAATTGATGGCACTACTTGTTTATATGCCATCTCCAAGTCTCCCAAAACATACCTGCAAAATAAGGTTTGCTACTTTAGTCAAGATCCTTGAAAAATTATCTTTAAAAAAACAAAAATGAAGCACGACTATAAGAAAACCTCAATTATCATCGAACATGGTAAATTGTTCCGACATAATTAGCACATAGAAACTAAATTAAGTTAATATAGCACATATTACAGTGTACAACTGAAATGTAAACACGAAAGCAGGAGTCCAGAAAACTAATAAAATTACTTGTGAATATGCAAACATTCAGGGTAGCAAGGGCAAACTTAACAAATGCAAGGTAAGAGAAAAATGCATTACAACATTTTCTGCACTGGGTAAACTCAACATAATGTTCCTAGGAGATATATATTTTCTACAGAGTGAATTTCACTTAATATATTATTGTAAAGGAGTCACAGTGTACTTCACAGCCGTTATAAAATGTACATTATTTTTTGGAAATACCTGTAAGCTTCCTGAAGAGGAGGGATGTTTTTCAGGTTGAGAAGGCTGTGGTAAACACCTAGCACTTCATTTTGTATTTTCTTCGAAGGTGAAAATCTTAATTTAAGGATAGGTGATTCTGGGCCCAAAATATCTTGCACAAGTTCTACAGGAAGATTAGCACTAACATCTCGTACAACCTGTAAATGTTGTTTTATTAAAACTAGAATGTACAAATATTCAAACCCACACATTAATAATCTTTTACCTTAGCAATAAACGTGAGCATAGATATTATTGCTTCTTCACCCAGCTGGCCTGCAAATCTCAGTTCCATGTTAATTAATGAATACAGTTTTCCATTTGTTGATGAAATCTTTGTTTGTAAGAAAGTCAACAACAAACTTGCACACTCATTTGCTAAACAGATAAAACAACAAATGTACATTTTAGTAAACCACATCTTGGGTGTATTTTTGTATGTAATGTTTTTGCAAATTAAAATACAAACAGGTCATCAGTGAAGACCTACCAGCAATAATCAGTTCTTCCCGAACTAGAAATTCCAAAGCTCTGAGAACAGTCTGAAGCATTTTTGTAAAGCAATTGATGAGAAAGCTCCATGATATTGTCGGTGATAATATAGGATTTAAATGTTGGCCCAAACACTTCAGAACTGTGTTGAAAACTCTGCAAATAAAAATAAAGTGCAAACACAGAACAATCAAGGATATCACAAATAAACTTCAACTTACTTGATCAGTGATGTAATTTTTATTATACATTGCTCTGGGGAAAGAATAGGTTCTTCATCAGGAGTCGATCTTCCTGATTGATCATTTGACACATGTATATCATCTCCGTATGCTTCCATATCTTCAAGAAACTGACTTATTAATGTTACAGAAAACTGCAGATCAACAATCCAGAAGCGATTCAATTTTTGAAGACTACGTGATGCATACTCAGTGATCTGACTTTTCAGACTACTATCAATATGCCAGCCAACAAGAATGTCAACTGTATCCTACAAACACAATTAAAGATTATAAAATCCAACATCACAATACACCACATAACATAAGGAAAATTACTTACTCGAAAATGTTTTGAGAAAGATGTAGGATACATTTCAGTCAGAAGCAAAATAACATCGACAGTACCAATCAAGAAGTCTGCAGAATCTGTGAATTCCAAAGCATTTTGTAGGCTCGACATTAAAGTCTGGAAAGGAGTAAAAAGTTTTATTAATATGCTTTATTGCATTAAAATTATTCATAAACGAGTTTTGGCATTTGTGCAATTAATTCTATCAACAGAGTTCTATCACAGCACCAAATTACACTCGACAAGACCCAAAAAAGTCATATATAGTGACATAATAATGTCCTAAAAATAATATTAATCAATAATGTATAATTAAATGACACTATAATATAGAGGGAGACATGGTCTGTCAACAGGTTTTTCGAGAAGCAAATCAATTTTCATAAAATAAGTTGTATCAAACCAACATTAGGTATACAATGTTACGTAAATACGTGTTATTATTTATATGCAATATATGAAAAATCAGTTTGTTTCTATTTGTTGAGAATCAAGTTGAGAATTTGAGATAATTCTGGAAATAAGCATGTGTGACTGCTCAACCACACAGACAATTTTCAGTCACTTTTCCCCAGTAATCCCCAACACTAATTCAAGAAAGCAATATCACTTACACTAGCATATTCTTTTGTTTTGAGAGTTTCTTTATCCAAATGCAATGTTTCATATATTGCTTTCATCAGTAGTAAACGAACTTCCTCATTTCTTTCAACACTGTAGGTTGAAAATACCCAATCGATGTACCTGAAATTAAAAGAAGTAAAATTTATAATCAAACAGGAAATTATACTATAAAACTTGATCAATCTATTTTATTTATCTACCTACTTTTCAACCTGTCAGTGTATCTCTCTATCTACATAATTACTTGTCTAAATATTTATCTATCTATTTATTTGAGAGGCTGAAATTTCACAATTAATACCTATTATATAAAAAATTGTTCACAATTCAAAGTAACATAAAAGATTTAACAAAGAGATACAGAGAGAGAGACAGAGACAGAGAGAGACAGAGACAGAGACAGAGACAGAGAGAGAGACAGAGAGAGAGACAGAGAGAGAGACAGACAGACAGGCAGAGAGAGACAGGACAGACAGGCAGAGAGAGACAGGACAGACATGACAGGCAGACAGACATGACAGACAGACAGACATGACAGACAGACAGACATGACAGACAGAGAGACATGACAGACAGAGAGACAGGACAGACAGAGAGACAGGACAGACAGAGAGACAGGACAGACAGAGAGACAGGACAGACAGACAGCCTTCTTAAATTTCATTAGTAACCTCTTTCTAAACACATAAACTTCCTTCTGTTATAGAAGACTCTCACAAATCTTCCGGTAAATTTAATTTTATATAAGTACTAAAACAATTTTTTTCTGTGGTACATTCCTCTATCCCTTTCAATTGCCATAAATACGACAAAAGTATCTCTCGATATCCTCACTTGCAAACATTTAGGTTTTGGAATGCACGATTCAGGTTAAATTTTTTTTTTTGTGTAAGTTTAATTTCTCGAATCACCTAGTGTGCATATGTAATGGATATGTGTGGATATGCATATGGATAGTGACTAGTGTCTTACCTTTGGGCTGGCTAGCTTATTTACTTACAGACAAAAATCACAAAATTAATTGAAATTGTTTTTATATCGTGTATCAGTATGTAAGTTTATAAAAACTACATATGCGCTACAATTTTATTTATCTAGAAGATGCATACCTCTTGAAATCTTGATCCAAAACATATCCAAATCTCCCAAGGCATTTTGCAGCCTGAAGTTTTGGTTCTGATCCTGGACCAGTGTGTAGCAAATCTAGCAGTGATTCAGTGATAAGATCAAAAGCTCTTTTTATGTACCTTCCATTCTCTGGCACCATAAGCGACTCCTGGAATCAAAAGGCGTAACTGAGCAAAGCAAATACATTTCAGAAATGATGAGCAACTTCCCTGTCATTGGGTGGTGATTCTCCACTGACATAACAGCCCATTATCAATAGGGCAAATTATGTACAATTTTCCAATTTTGCTAATTATAAATCTTTATAATTCCTATTCATTATACTAATATATTGACAATGACAAGGGAAAACACAAAAATCACAATATCAAACAACTCAACTCAAATTGAAGCATTACTGAATAGCTGAATCCAATACAGCGAAAAAATAGAACCCACCATTTACTAAGGAAAATTTCACATGCTTTGAAATACCCAATTTGCTGGTTTACAAGACTGTCCCCCCCAAAAAATCTATAAAAGGTAATGTCTTTTACTTTGGTGATCAATTTCAGATTTATCAAATGATGATATGTTTAGTTATGATTAGTTTGTAAAGGAGCAGTTCGTGACTTTGCAAGCAAGAGATGGGTATACTATAAAAACTATAGTTTTGGATATGATACATTTTGCCATTCTTAGGTCATATTTTAATGTTCATTTTTTTAGTCAATGCATTTATTATTTAATGGACAATATTGTTTTATTAATTTACCAAAGCAAGTTTCCAGAAACTTCATTTAGTTTTTTCTAGCTATATTAAATTTAAAACAAGTTGTGATGTACGCTGGCATCATGGTACTCAATGTTGTCTAATACCCAAGAGAAGAATTTGCATTTCTATGTTAATTTATTGAGTGTTCACATCCGTTCTTGGATGTGGCTTAAGAAGAAAATTAAAATATGACTTGAAAACTATATGGCTGCTTTGCAATGACTGATTAAAGCACCAACCACATTACATCACTTTTAAAACAAATACATCTTTCCCCAAGTCTGACACTTATTGAATCGGAATAAATGAAAAGTCAAATATTTTCACAACAGATCTGTAGATTAGTATCAGATAAATGCACAAGCAGAAAATATGTCAAGTTGCTTCAAGAAACTAAGAAATGCAATAACTTCAAGCCTACTGCTTGATACTAGTACGCAATATTATTTTGAACATAATTTCCATATCATACCAACATTAAATGTACTGTCACATCATTGAGAATAAGCAAGGATGTTAAAGTTCTTGTACTATTAGTCATATTAGTGGAGTAATCAACTGAACTTGTTTATTAAAAAGAAACCTACCCAAAAAGATCTGCATGCTTACCATTCTCTTTACAATCCTTCCTGGCAGTTCTTTATCTAATTTTTTTATGTAGAAATGTCTTTATTCATACCTGCTACAATTATTCAATTCTCCTCAAATCCATTACAATTTTTATTTACATTAATATTTTTTATTTTTTTATTTAAAATTTCAACCGTGTCAACTGGACAAAAAGCAAATGTCAGAGGAAAATATTTATCCTCATATCTTGAATAATTCAAAAACCAGAATAAACAATTATCCAAATAATAATAATTTTGCTCTTATATTCAACAACATTAAAAGCAATGCTTTTATGTATATATATATGATTTCAATACAATGTACATAATTCATGTTATAATAAAATGCACAAATATAAAATGATTTTGATACAGCTATGGTTGGTCTTTCAGAATAAAAAGTTTAAAACTTACTTTAAGGTGGTCATTCTCTAATATTCATAACAAAGTATTACTGTAAGAGTTCTGAATTTCAACGAACAATGCAGTTTTCTAATTTCAAAAAACACTAGATACATTTACATTCTGAAAAACATTTTCTGTTATTTATTCATGGTAAAAAAGGTTACGATAAAAACATGATATGGCACAGCAATTCTAGTTTGGCTTTCATGTAAATCACTGTCAATCATTTAAAAGATTTAAACATTTTGAACTTATGTCCCTACATCCTTCTTAAGTCAGTCTCTTTATTCTCAATGGAGGACGGAAGACATAGCAAAATTAATTCATGAAAACTCTTCCACGTTTTGCTGAATGCAACTGGATACAAATCAATTAACTTTAATCTCTTACATTTTGTTACTTGGAGAATAATATTTTGTTCAAATATGTAGGAAAATTATTAAAAGTTATTTGAGACATGAACAATAATTTCAAACACTATTTTCCTAAAATTAATTTCTAGATAATAAAATAACCTTTAGCGTAATATTTATCCTCTTATCTACAGCCTTTGTTACAAAATAAATAAGTATGAATGAATTTTTTTAATGCAGTTATTCCAAAGTCAAGGCTAGTCACGTTGAATGGAAATAACAAAGAAAATATTAATTGTGTGTTACCTGCAGTTGTTTTGCCAGGGAACAAAACTTATCTGGGTCATCTTCTCTTGAAAGACGACGCAGTAATTTGGATATCCTGGAGTCTTCTGGGACCAAGTATCCATAATCTAACACCAAAAACATTGATTTACAAATGAAGAAATTCAGTATCAACATATTTTCTGTTTCTCAAACACAATACTATTTCTACCACTTCACAAAAGCAGAATGAAACCTCCCAACCAAACATAATAAAAGAATCAATGGCATGTATTTAGACATACAGACAATCATTCTTTTGCTTCACAGTTTTTATAGTAGGGCAACTTCATAATCTTTCCCAGTTCGCAAATTCACCTGGTCAAAGATATAATGGTAGCTTAGTACAGTCACCTCAAAGAACAACTAAAAAATTAATAAGTAATTAAATTATACACCCAAGAAAACTCACAATGCAAATGCATGCACACCCATTTTCTACTTATCTAACCCATATTTGATTTAAATAAAATTTTATAAAAATGTATTAGATACTTCATACTTTAAACCAAAATTTTGAAGTGATTTATTTTCCCTTAATTACTCTAAAAGCAAAAAAAGGTCATTATAACATCAGTTTTTAAATTTATCATTGAAATGTTGTAATTTTATTTGAAAAAAAAAAAAAAAGATACTATATATTTGAGGGGTCGAATGCAATACCGCCCTAACTCCCAAAATCTTTCGATTTGATTTACTTTTAGTTTCATGGTAATGAAACCTTTCTCTTGGGTCCACATTACTGAATACGTTTGTAGCGCCATCTGCTAGCATGATTTAGAAAAAAAAGGCATTCTTCGTCCAAAGAAATTGTCCCTTTTTTGTGCAATACCGCCCTAACCAAAAAGCACTTATTGTTGAAAACAAATGTATTCATGAAAAACTTACAACAATGTTAGACAGTTTTTGAAATATTAAATTCTACTTAATAGTTGTCCTGTTGTAAAAACATATGGGGTATAATGGTTGTTACTTGGGCACTTTCCCATGAACCCTTTAACAGTCAGTGGGAAGTTTGCTTCTCACTTAAAATGGAATTTTATCAACATACACATAAAGAAAAAGGTTAATATAAATAAAACGAGCAAGATTAACTACAGTTTTCATTATTTTAACAATTTTTTTCTTCAAATGAGTATTAATAACATTTCATTTTTATTAATACTAACCACCTTAAAGATGTACTTTTAAGTGCCTTTAACAAATATTTTAATAGAAATCAAGAATTGTGGACACCTTTCAAGCTTTAAACATGTTTTTCTCGAAACTAGCACGATAAGTGTTAGGGCGGTATCGTTCCTAAGTTTTTATTATCAGACAATGAAGTGCTGGATAAAAACTAATCGATCATCTAAGTCTATTACTATATAACTAGTACAAATTGTTTTTCATTCCATAAGTTTGTTCTTTTTGTTATATATATTGTATTTTATTTTCTCAAAATAGTTCAATTTTGTGAGAATGTTTATAAGAAATATAATATATACTAAAGAACTTTGTAATTGATTTATGTATTTTTGTCCAAGTAATTTTTATTTTCAAAATATTTTAATTACAAATATATTTTGAAATAAACAAATGAAAAAAATCATTTGATTTAAATCATACCAGCTTTATGAATTACTATGATTAATGTATTGTTGGTTAGTTTAATAAAGACATAGTTTAATAGAATCAAACAAATCATGAATGAAAATAGGATTTTCATTTGAACTGAGTGAAGCATTTGCCCTAAGCACAAAGCTGAAGAATCTTTATATACGTCTTTTAGAACATGTGTAATTTATTCAGGATCAATTAGGCATACCAGAGGACATAATAAAAATTGTCCACCACCCTAAATTTCACTACTAACATGAATGTACAGCACCTGAAATAAAATCTAGACCGTGTATTGGTTATTGCTTCAGTGCTAATGGTGGTAAAGAGGAGGATGCTGCAGTTGGCAGATTCATCAGTTGTGGGTCCGGAGAATGAGTGAGGAGACAATTTACATTTGGTACTAGAGAATTCTCAACTGCATTATCAAGCAGTGAATCTTCTAGACCATTACTCTAGAAATACTCAAAAACATTACTTTTTTTCACATGTTAGCAACAACACGTGATAAAATGTTTGAAAATAAATATCTTAATTTCAAGAATGGATTTGCATAGAAAGTAGGTATTACTAATTATGATACTAATTATGATTTGCGAATATTGTATATAAATGATTAAAATAGATTTGTAATTTTCATTGACAGCAAAAAAAATCGTATTTAACATAAGAATGAAATTCACGAAAGCGGGCTTACAGTTTAGAAATCATCCGTCATTGTACTACATTTGTTACAGATAAGTAGGAAAGTAAAAGCTCAATTTTAAGTATTTTTTTAAGTAAATGCTGGAACAAATAGGTTCTTACTAAGAGATTAAGTAGACCCTATTGACTATAAGTGACATTTACAAGCAAGTAAAAGCTAGTACTTAAGTTTCAGTCACCGAAACATAAGTATTCACTTCAAAAGCTTAATAGTACAAGCATTTACTTACTCTCATTCACATGACCCATTAATCTGTTTACTTCTATTCTGGTTCTGTTCATTTGGTTCTCACCACCGCCGGGAAGCCATGTGAATTTTAGCATCCGACACGGTAACACAGTTTACCACCATGCTCAGCTGATTGAAGCTGTCTGCGAAATCTACTACTTAAAGCCAAGACTTTTTCGTAGAAGTTTCATTATACTTTAATTCGAGTTTTTGGTTATTATACACTTACGGGGACCCACCGCCATTACTGAGCGTCCTCTGCCAATACCAAACTCACGGATTGAAAAAGTAAAATGTGAATTCACTTTGCCAACATAATAGATTTAAGTGTTTTTTAAAGCACGTTCAAGGAATACCCAAGCGCAATGGCGTCGTATTTATAATCTCAAACTTCTAAGAACTTGTAAGGAATTTTAAGCGTTTCGGCCACGAGTGTCCACTTTCACGACGCGGCTCTAGCGTTCGCGATTAACATACATCGTTGAGTCTGTCCAACGCGCAATTTCCAACCCAGATTATTCGCAAGTACATTTTCTGCCAACCCTACTAAGTCATCCCCGACGCTGCTTTCCTGCGGGTGACAAAGTTCATAACAAGGCTCCGATCTTTGGCCTAAACAATTACATAAAACACCCTTAAGGCTCTCCGAGACCTTCTGGTCCAAGACCGCTATGGGACTGCCTTAACGAACTTGGCCATCTGATCGGCCAATGTATTATTATCATTATTATTGATATAATTATCATAATTGATAACACTTATTGGCTTTGGTGTAATTTATTGTCTCATCGTCACCGTCGTCGCCGCCATCAACACCGTCGTCGCCGCCATCAACACCGTCGTCGCCGCCATCAACACCGTCGTCGCCGCCAT
>BOPP01000034.1:5589737-5632066 GCA_017312745.1 Gryllus bimaculatus
AGAATGCCATTGGCATTCGTACTACGTACACAGAATGCCATTGACGTTCGAACTACGTAAACAGAATTCCCATCTTTGGGCCACTCCGCTTCCGTTCACCGATCTCGCGACTAGGTGTCGACTCGTTATAGTCAGGACCCCAAATCGGACTTGCAATATTTTTATGAGCGAATTTTCTTCTTTTCGAGAAAAAAAATAAAAAAAGAGCAAGTCATTACTGAGAAAATTTGGGAAATCTCCCATGGGCTTAATGTAATTTACACACAAAAATTAACATCTGTTTCAAGTCCGGAAGACCTAGACATCAATATCAATGGGGATGTCCACTGATAAACATTCTATATACGGTTTAGATTGGCCTAATAGTGGTGTTCGACAGTCTTTTAAAAAAAGCTTTTTGCGTATCACAGACGCCCAAAATTTGAATTTTGTCTGTAATAAGGAAACAAAAAAGTAATATACTACATATAAGAGAAAGAAAATCTTTTTTGGTACGAGGAACCCTGAAACCCCTTTTCTGTCAAAACATCCGACACTTTCTTGGAGCATAACATATCTTTCTTTATACTGCTTTCTTTATTCTACTTTATACTTGTAAGAGAAAGTAAAAAAAAATATATAAAAATAAATTTTCTTTCGATTCGGCAATTATTATATTTTTAAAAAAAAGTCATGTTGACATTCACAAATCCCGTGACTAAATGAGTTTGCAGTAGTTATATTGCAAAAAATGCGAGTGTTTAGTTAGTGAAACAATATATAAAAATCGCACACTTGACACCCCTCAACAACGTTCTGGAATGTGGTGATTCGCTACGCCGTAACTCGAGCTTAGTAATAAAATTACGGCAGAACGAAGTCGAAGCGGAATTATCTGAAAAGAAATGCCGCGAATCCTCACTACTGATAAAAATTACTGCACAGCACGTTATTAGGCTTTATAAGAATTTGATTTGCAATACATACGTTAGTGAATATTAACGGATGTATCTCGTACGTATGTATGTGTAATACAAGCATGTACAGTGTTAGGTCATGTGTGATAGAGGGGGCGGAAATGAGAAAGGGGAGAATGAAATGGGGACAGAGCGGAAGACGAGATAGAAGAGACGTTGCGTTTAGGCAAGAAAACTCATGGGACAGGAGAACGCACGACAAAACCCCGAGACATATTCGAATGAAATAATTAAGCATGCGCTGCGAACAGACGTCAGACTGCACAATACATAATGTAATGCAGACTTGCAATACACGCACAACATGAGCAGCGAGTGTCTGCGATCGATTCGAACAGCTCCACCCCACACTGGCTAGCAGAGTAGGTTACTCTGCGTGATGTACAATGTGTTACTTCCCACGCACAACCTACCTTAACCCTTTACTGCTTCTTAACAGAAGGAACAACAATATTTCTTTTTCCAAATTTGGGGATACTTATAACTATTAATATGAACAAAGTCGACCTCTTAACGATGTGTAATAAAGATAAATTAAAAGTGAAAAACGAAAATAAAAAATCGAAAGTACACAGGAAGAAACTTTTTAATACATTTCGAAATTAAGCGATCAAGAAAAGGCCAAGAGAATTAAGTTGAATTAAAATGCATTTTAAACGTTTACTTACCAATGCATTGTAGAAATATTTTTATTAGAAAAATGTTACAATTGTTGAGTCGCATCCAAATTGAGATATTCCAGCAGCCGTCAAGCTCAATTGCAGGTACAATAGCACTGTTCTCTATTATGTTTCCATGAATAATTCACTATCGTATGTTAGGTTTAAAAAACGAATAAAATTTTTCAGATCACTAGAGTTCACAGAGATATGGAAAATAAACGCAAAAGCCTAAAGACTAATTATTCAATAATAAAAATATCTGGAGTAGGCGTCGTAGCGTATATCATTAGTCAAATTGTGCATCACCATACGAATGGCCATGTTTATTTTCGTACAATTGGTGACTTGTATTCTAGGTGTTGCGTAAATACACTCCATACGTTTCGCATGAAGCATCTTTGATCATTGCAAGACAAAATTCATTGTAGAGTATTGTTTGTCCGTAAATTGGATCTTCATTTAGAATCTTCGATAGTGCACTTCTAAAATGAGCTTCTAAAAGACAGCGAATAAAACAGAAATGTAGAATACGACATCCTTGTGAGTCCAGTTGAAGGAAGAAACTAAATTTCCCCAAAAAAACCTTTATGATTTTATACGGTACTGTATTCACGATTTTTTTCAATCTTCCATTGAGCAATATTTAATAAAATAATGTAAAGGGTACAGTCATATGATGTTCAATACACTCCTACTGCAAAAGGATTAATTTTAAATAATTATCAATAAAGTATTTCTATGAAGTATTTTCATGCTAATGACAATATTACATTTCATTAAAACGTCATAAAGCTGATAAAATATTTTTTAAAATCTCAACAAAACTTTGCTGCATTAAAAATAAATTATTCAAAACTAATTTCACACTGTAGAAATTTGTAAAGAAGAGCATTACATGTCAGCAAACTCTTATTAAATGCGAACTATAGTACAAGTAAGTAAATCGTATTATTATTCTTCGTGTCTTCCGGGCTGATCGGCCGTGGTCCAATTGGCTCTGAGATGTCAAACGTTTCGCCCACGACTGCGGTGGGCATCTTCAGCGGCGAGGTCACGGGCGAAGTGTCCGGACCAATCGGGCCAATTGGACCACGGCCCATCAGCCCGGAAGACATGAAGAATATTGACTCCGGCCGTGAAAGCCTACAATGTTGTATAAATCGTATTATTGTTTTAAAAAAAATAGACGGTTGCCCTCACTCATGTAGCTCATTCTTGTAGAAATAACCGTCGGTGCATATAACAGTTAAACTATATTTTCAAATATCCTTCGCCGACATGCATGAAATATTACCAATATTTATATGACGCCTGAATGAGTACTTACAGTTTATACAGGATTCAAGATTAAATGTTACAAACGCCTAAGGTGTGTAAAATAACATTTAATCATTAACTATGTGGAGGGAAATTTCACATAAAGAAGATAAAAATTTAATATTTTACCAGATTGATAGGCCACTATAGGTATTTTCCAAATACACGAAATCTCTTTGCCGAATATCAGTAAACGAAAAGTTGCCTGCTAGGAGCAAATGTCATACGCAATGAATAGGAAGAGGAATTTCATGCCCTAAAAGATATTGAAGTATGCTTTTAAAAATATGCATTTATGATCTAACAATTCTCAAATATGCACTTTAATATAGAAATGAAATAAATATATCATTAGCCTATTTTGATAAAATTCTGGAGAAGCGTGCTTGGAATTAAAAACTATGTATTTTTGTGTAAACAGAATATAATTTTACTTCGACGGAGAAATAATTGAAGTAAATATTCACCATAGTGAAAAAGATTGTAAGTCGTGTTACATTTCTTCTGCCTGATATAAAAAAAATATCAAGAAATTTCCTGCATATGCACAAGTATTTTATCATCTACAGAAATGAAGAAAACAACATCACTGTAACAAGTTCTTTGTAATCTACGAACGATCACAAATCAATAGATCTTATGAAAGGTTAAAATAATTTTGAGATAAGTCAATTTTAACGAAATATGCAAAATATGCCCGTATAAATGCAAGACTATGCACCAACCGGAAAAATTGTCCAATTTTGTACAAATATGTACTAGGATATTAATCTTCTTAGTATCCAATTCTAACCAAATGTCAAGGAGCTAAATATGCTAGCTATGTTCTGAAGCAACGGACAACAATATTAAAAATCATAGAAATCCACTCCCTAGTAATGAGAAATGCGAGATTTCCCACCAGACTGGAACGACAACAGCACATTTTGTCGCATTACTTGTAACGCTAACGTAATATAATACAACGTGAATACATAAAATGTTACCAAAAAGCAAAATAATTGATCATACAGGAATTTGAAATCAAGTACTCAAATTAAGCAAGCAGATGAGATAACCACTATTCCAATTACTTAAGTCGGTGCAACAAACTTCCAAAAGCTTCCAAAAGATGAACATTTGGAATTTTAAAAACTCACGAGGTGTTAATGAAAATCTAACGAGATCGAGTAAATCGAGTGGTGTTTCAACAGTACATACTCTCTCGCAATATTGGTAATTGTTATGTAATATTATAAAGCGACAATTGTAATTCAGCCGTCATTTGAAAATTTCTTAAACGAAGCCAAAAAATACATTTTTTAAAATTAATACGTTTAAACGAAATCATGTTTCCGTCATTGAATTCCGTGTATTCACGTTCTACATGAATGTACCAACGATGTCCGATGCGTATTTTAGCCGTCAAAGAAATTATTAGTTTATAATAACGCGAACCAACGGCTGCCGTCACTACCGTCCCTTTCCGTCATTTTAACTGTAAATAGTTGAAAGATGAATAAAAGTTTAACATAAATAAAAATAAATTTTAAAAATCGCAAGATTTGCAATATTTGAAACAATTAACATTTTTGGCTCCGAGTTACACGTATCTTATTTGCATCGGTAAACGAATTGCAAGTAAAACTTTTCTGCAATGCTAACAAAATAGGAACTAGCCCTTACCTCTACTCTTACCATTACAAGCGAAAGGAGAGTTCAAAACTTTTACTAAGGCATCACGAAAAGAGCCTCATGACGTCAAGAATTTCTTAGGGGAGAACAAAGAGTCTGTCACTGTAGGGTCCACGGAAACCGCTTTCTCCGTTGCCGAAGGGATTACACTCAAACCTGACCTGGTAATAAAAAGCCAGGAAGGTATCCACGTGGGCGACGTGACTGTCCGAGGATTGATCAAGCCTTCTGAAAGCCGGAGAGGAAAATACCGTAAAATATCAATTCCTTTAAAAATGCTCCAATTGTATTTTGTTTACCTCAGATAGAGCAAATGACGCTTAAAAATACCACTGGTATGATTTTCGTTGAACCCTCTAAAATTCGAATATTGCAAAACTTACCCTTTTTCAGTGCCTTCCTGCAACTGTAATATTGAATATCGAGATTTATTCCATCAAAAAAAACAGTTCAAAAATAGTTCTTTAATAAGACTACGTGAAGTTTTTGAAAAATTTCAGAAGATTTCGCGAAATTTTGGGTGAAATTTAGGAAATTAAAAAAAATATTTTCAAAAACGACAAAGAAATTTTCTTCAACTTTTTCTAGAATAGAGAATAATATGCTTAATAAAATAGTGTAGGCCCCATTTTGGGTGAACACGACTTCTGAAAATTGCAAAACATGAACACAACACACATTCATTTTAGATCACGGAGAACGTCTTCCTTAGTGAAATCTCTCTTCTAAACCAGTAGTTCATTAAAAAAGTCAAACTTTTAGTAACGACACTTTCTTGAACAAAGCTTCATTTTTCTTAATTTTTTCATGTGATAGAGCACTGGCGTGTGATCTCATTTTTGTTGAAGTTCGTGAATTTTCGAAAACGGCTTAAGTTACAATTCATGCAAAAAAAGTATGTGCTGTTGAAGAACCAGTTTCCTTAATGAACTAAGTTTAAAAATAGATCTTAAATAATATGTAGTTTTTTAAAACTGGTTGCGCCTGTTGGCCTTTGCAATCTTCTGCTCAAGAACCTTGTTATGCAGTTTGAGGATGATATTATGGATATCTTCTACTTTACAAAAATACAAATCAATGTTAAGAAAAGTTGTAAGGCAGGCTAAAATCATGAAACATGATCAGGACATTTTGAACACAAATAATAAAAGAAAAGCTATATGGAATATAGTAAAAAATTCGACCAAGTAACTAGAACTAGAGAATTGTATTTAAAGATAACGACATAAATGTGGACGATCAGGACACAGTAGCTAGTATCTAAAATATTTTTTTCGAGAATAGCAGCCGATCTCATTATGTGTCTCCAGCCACAAATTTCAACATCAGACGATTCCCCCAAAATTTTAGACAATGTCGGTTTCCGAAACGTCTTCCGATTAAATTCTCAAAATAATCAATAAATAAATATTCAGCCGGTTTAGATGAATTTCCGGATTGTTTGTCAAAGACTAGTGGGCCCGCCATTGTGCACCCGTTAAATCACATTTTATGTATCCATATACACAGGATTTTTTCCAAATATTGGTAAGACAGCTACGATTAAGACTATTTTCAAAAAAGCAACAAAATTGACTTTAAAATTATCGGTCAATTTCTCCTGTTTTTTTTTTTTTCAAACAAAAAAAGAGAATTATTTTACGTACGAATGGAAACCTTTCTCCATTCTTAGTAAATACAACGCGTTTACAGATTGATTTTCGAAACCAAAGTTTGCGCAAACTATACGGAAACAGCCATATATTCTTTTCATAAAGATGTCGGCTCGTCCATGGATAGAAACGAAGCACCTATTGGAATATTTTTAGATCTTTCAAAAGCGTTTGACGTGATCATAACATTTTACTTTCAAAATTACCTTCGTATGGAATTCCTGGTATTACTCTAGATTGGTTACGTCCGTACCTACCTTAAACAACGATCTCTAAGAGTAGAAATACCTTACTGAAATATTAGAACATTATGTACACACCTTTCCGATTCTTTGCCAATTGCATGTGGAGTACCGCAGGGATCGATTTTAGGCCCTATTCTCTTCCTACTATACGAAAACGATGTGCCGTCGACGATTAGAAACGTAAGAAGTTCTCTTTGCGGATGATACGAATATGCTTTGCAATAAAGAAACCGTAAATATAACACTATCAGATAGTTCAAATTGGTTCCGTAATCACAAATTAATAGTAAATGAAAAGAAAACCATTTCAATGCAGTTTTCCATTTCAAATAAACAGCTCTGTACTCCACTGAAAATGAACGATCTGCCTTTGACTGATGTTTAGGTAACAATATTTTAGGTCTTTCAATTTAGTCAAACCTTATAAGGAAGGTCCATTTAAAACAATTGAACAATAAATTAAGTCCTTTATGCTACGCTTTCAGAATTCTTTCAAATTCATTCAGCCTCCATACTGCTCGTTGTGTATATTTCGCGAATGTTCATTCCCGCCTGAGATATGGCATACTATTCTGGAGAAATAAATCTTATTGTTTCCAGACTTTTAGATTACAAAAACGAATTGAACGAATAATAAGTAAATCCCACCTACGTGATCCCTGTAAGCCTCTCTTTATTGATCTAGGTATTTTACCATTACCTTGTCTCTTAATATATGAATCAGTGGTTTTTGTCAAAAATGACTTAAGGACGGGAACATATTTTCAGCAACCGCCGTTGTCTATAACTACAACACTCGACGTAGTAATTATATTCATCAGGTGATAGTATCAACAGCTCACTACAAAAAATTCACATATAATACATGCACATTATTTTACAAAACTTTGCCAGATGACATTAAACGATTGAATTCGATAAAAAAGTTTAAGTTCCAAGTAAAATATTTTCTGCTGCACAACTGTTTCTGTACAATTAGAGACTATACCGAGTATCCAAAAGGAAAGTAATATTAATTTTAACGACATTTAGTGTATCATTTACCATTTAGATTGTATAATTTTAAAGAACCTATAACAAGTGTTGTACTTCAGCATCCGGGTCAATGAACCCTCAGCTCGATCAAGTTTTCGTCCAGTTTCCCTGATCTTGGAGCAAGTGCTGAGATGGCCCCGTGTTTTGCTTCTGGACATATTTAAATTAACTTCTTCCCATCGCACGTCACACACAGTTTTGACAGTTTTCGACGTAAATACATTAAAAATAAATATTGAATTTGAATCCCGGGGGGTGCAATTATTTTGCGGGTTAGAAACACTTTCTTCCATTATTACGTAATTTTATATAATCGTTACCAAGCAATCAAAAAAAGTGCTATTGGGGTACCACAAGTTGGTGAACATGCGACTGGGGAAATGATTTATCTAGAATGAAAGCTAAGTTTCCTTTTCTATTAATAACTAGATTATATGATCAATAAAATCCACTGTGTGAAGATTGGTCTATTCCAATACAATAGTTTTCATCCGATTCCACTATCGGATGTGGGTGGTATTTTGAATTTTGGGATGTACTCTGATGATGATGATGATGATGATGATGATGATGATGTTAATAATAATAATAATAATAATAATAATAATAATCTCTCGCCTAGTGAGGTGCCCTACAGCAGACACCAAACCCTTTGGAGAACCAAGGTGCCTGCTTCGCTTGCAAACTCAGGCGGTCAGGATTCGACGTGTAGTTATATTAATAAAAACGTCCTCACGATGCGTGTAGCACTCAGGAGAACGGCCGTTTGCATAGTCTGAATGTGCCAGTTCTTAAGGCAAAGTCTTGCAGACGAAGTTAGTTCTTCAGAGATCAGTACATTTGAAGAGATAACCACAGAACTATATCTACAAATACTATCCGCCACATGTGGCTCAGTTCAATAGCCAAGGCCAAGGCTTTGTCTGCAAAGGCAGCTATATTTCGGTCTAAAGGGATAGTTATAAACCCTTTTCGTGAAAATTTGTCGACCCATATTATGTCAGACCTCTTGGCTTCGACCCTGGGATCAGTGATGACTGCAACATTCCACAAGAGCTTCCAGAATTTCGTCTACAAAACTGAATCCGACTTTAACTTTTAGTATGGGACCTCTTTCTGCACCATCTCTGACTTTGAATCCAGGGTCTGATGAACTACCGCAGCAACGTCGTTGTGCCACTCTGGTATTGTTTGCGCAAAAAGCAGAGCACCCGCCAATTATGTGTTGGAGGGCTTCGCCAAGTTGTTTGTAAAGGCGGCAGCGTTCCTCTAAACTCATACCCGAATCGCATACCTTTGGTTATAACAAATGGAGGTAACTTTGTCCTGAATAGAAATGACGAAGCCTTCTGTCTCAGGAAACAGGTTTTGTTAGCCAGGAGACTGACGATTCCATGCTCACAGCGTTCCTTTTGATCTCAGCAGTAAACAAACGCCAGATGGGGAAGCCGATTCCGATGGCGTAGGTGCTGTTCTTTCTCTCCAAGCCCAGGTGCTTCTGTGAAAATCTTTAATTTCCTCTACACATTAGAAGCGGTTGAACAGTTACAAGATCTTAGTTCAGTACGCACCGTGTCTTTGATGTAGAACTCCGTGAATGACGAGTTCGGGGAAGACAAAACTTGACATTGCAAGAACATGTGGAAGTTTTAGAGTGCAAAGAAAGAATGACAGTCAAATTTGTAAACAATTTGTAAAAAAAATTGGAACAAAGAATACACGTGTATATGGTTTTTCAAGAGATAGAATTTATTATCGGCAAATGGTTGTAAGGAAACTCCTCATTCTCCAAGCGAAGGGCTGCTATAAACGGGAATGAAAAAATTAAATTACTTGAGAACGGTTCGTCGCTACGGGGGCAACGAACGTGCTGATTTCCAGAAATTTTACAAGCAAAGGTTTTTGAAATCGCTCATTAGTTACGCAAGGGTCATTTTAAGGCTTCAAACAGATGACTATAATCGTTCAAGAAACGATATCAAGAATCTTGCAAGACTATGTAGATAAGCCAGGGACAGTGATTACAATGCAGCAAGTTAATGGTTGAAAAGTATTCCGGAGATCACATCTGGGTAAAGGTAGATATTGCGACGAAACTGCACTGTTTTTTAGTATGGTTACTACAAAAACTGGCGATGATACAGAATTTGATAGTTTGGAAGTACATTTGTTGCAGATTCATAGAGCAGAACCAAGCGTTTCAGCAATTTCCAGTAGACGCAAGACATCGCTCGAGCAACTGACCAGGATCCTGTCTTTTTAAAATTTGTTTCGCCTACATAGACGCAACGCGTCTCTAAGCCCCTTAGGGGGCGTTGAGCGTTTAGCGCTTTTGGAGTAATCCTCCATTAATTACTGCGCAGAAGTAACCCTCCATTAATTAACGTTGTCCATCACGTCGTCTCGTCTTGTCTCGTCTCAGTTGTCAAGAGCTGCTAGGTAGCATCTCCGCGTACGCGCCTCTCTCTCACGCGCTCCTGCATCACTACCCAGAAGCCAGAATTGGGAAGGGACTAGGATAGGGATAGAGTTTAGGACACTTCACAGGTGTTGGACTAGCCCTTGTGAAGCAGCTAAACTCGTTTTATCGAACAAATTTCACACGGGATTCTCCGAGAATCGAAACCGGACCTCATTGGTGAAAGGCGAGCGACTTCGCTCTGAGCATCCGAGCCAGCTTTTTGTGTTTTAAATTAATTGAAGAGAACACGAGAGTATGTCTGCACAGGTTTGCCGACGAGAGGGAAGAACTACTAGTCTTCAAGCTTGAAGAACGCTTATCTACAAAAGTAGGTATATTCATCCTGAGCACAAACAACAGAGTTATAGTGAGGTGGCGCCAGCTATTCTGCGCAGTGAGGTGTTAAGAACTTTGCATAGAGGGCTCTGGGGAATTGCCTTAACAAAGCAACTAGCCAGACAAAAGTGCTATTGACCACGCATACATCGCGACACCGAAAAAATGGTCAGAGCGTGTCAGAGCAGCCAATTATATCAAAATAATCCCAGACGGCAATGGGTTTCTTGGCCGGAACCAGACGGGCCGGAAGATTGCAACTCTCTTCCAAGGATCAACTTGTCTCAGTCACCGATGCGCAGACGATTTTTCCATATGTGACGGAAATGAACCCGGCACAGGCAACAGTGAGGGTCCTTCAGAGAATTCGCAACGTAGGATTGAACAGGGCAAAAGGTTCGGATAATGACCCCCAATTTACGCGAAGCAGGCAAGGAAGCAGAAGTATATCGCCTGCAACAGCAGTCGCAAAATCAACAGCAACACCACGGCAGTGACTCAGAGATGGAGGCATCCTCTAGGGTAGAGTAGCAACATCAGCAACATGAGCTGTTGTACGGTCAACAGCAGACAACAGTCTCCGCCAGGCCGTCGACAGGTGCAGCAGAAAGCAGCACCCAGGCGCCGCGGCGCGGCGCGCGCCTCGACCCCTACAGCCACAATAAGGCGGAGAGTGTGTAGTGTTCGCCAGTGCGAGTACTTCGGTAAGCCCGCTGGCGGCGCCACGGGCCAGACTGTAGCCCGGACCGCCACTAGAGGGGAGTTGAAGGGTGCCCCGTCGCCTCCCCTGAGCGGGAGAAGGACAGAGCAGCCACCCCTTTCCAGCGGAGGAGACGACCGCGTGAGAGCGATTGTCCCTCACTTGGCAATCCGATTCGGTAGCGGCTAACATATGACAGAAACTTCGTTTCGAAAACGCACTCTTATTTGAACATTCTCTTTGACTCCGAGTTATCGTTTGTACGACAACATAGCTTGAATGGTTAATCACTGGAATTGGTTTCTCCAAGTGATTATGACTCTTGACTAAGTGTAAAAGCTATGTTCTACGATACATCAGTACCTAAGCCCATAAGACTTATTAAAACAGTTATTGTATTATTATTGTTATTTATTATTCGTAGTAGTAGTAGTAGTATTGTGATAATTACTATTAAATGCAATGCTTCATTAAATAAATTACATTCAAAGTAGTATTTGTATTGAAGTGCGGTGACGTGGTGTGCAGTGTACTGCAATAGACGTAGAAAGTGAAGTGGAGTTCAGTGTTATTAATATGTCGTGTATGTATTAGTTTACAATATCTGCGCAAGACAGACATAAAATATTGAGTTAATGATACTTATCCCTTTGTTAAAATTATTTTCTTAAAATAATGCAAAGTAACATTCTATTATAATCACCTAATTGTAAAACGTAAATTGTTGTGTTCTGCCACCAGGTTGCATAAACCTATCTGCAGGAATAATAAATATCGAACAAATGCATTCAAACAAATTAAAAGCAAACTGCCAATATAATAAAACTTCATTTGCTAGTATTGACAACTCCAATTTCATCTCACCAAAAACACAACCAAAACCAGCCGACTTAACTAGGAGCCAGCATTACTGTTTTCTCTGCAGCAACACTGGAGGAGGGACAGCGTTTTCTTAGCAGCGACACCGGAAAGTAGTAAGTTCGAGCCCCGACAGTGGCGACTTTGTCAACACACACAGCGGTCAGCTCCCCTGATGGACTGTTTTCCGTGATTCCTTTTATCATTATGCGGCGTATACCGGAGAAGCACCCTAACAAACGGGCCACGGACTGGATGCAATCTTTCCTTCCTTATCTCCGTCGCCTCTTGTCCCCTTACATACCGACTTGTACTAATTTAGAAAACGTGCACAGATGGTACTTGTCCTCCGTACATCAAATAGTTTTTTACAATTCTTTGACTAAATAAGATCGGGTCGTCATCGGGTAGGTAAAATAACTTGCAAAAACAGACCTATCATTGTTAAATTTGTCAGTTACAGAAAACGCAACGAAATGTTCCGCTCGAAACGGCTGCTCAAGCATACTGGGATAACGATTCGCGAGGACCTCACGAAATCGCGCCTGCTTTTGCTTCAAGCTGCCATCGAAAGTTTGGCCTCAGGAATGTGTGGGCAGAAGATGGCAACATCCTAATTAAACACGGTAACGGTCATGGCCGGGTGCAAACCAGGACACAGCAAGAGGCACTTAATCCTTAGCGTAGGAGCGCACCCACCCTTCCACCCCCACTCTACACCTCGCCGACACAACCACTTTCGAATTTTTTCCGACAACTCTCCTTACCTTCTTCTCTCAACATTGTCTCGGCAAATCCTCTGTAAAAGCTACCTACTTTCTTCCCTGCACATCGTGTAACACTTACCTCTGGGTGGCCGGATTCTCTCCCCGACCATCCAAGCGTGTGGTACTATAAACAAGCCTAATCCTCGCTCCCTCTGTCTTGCACACTTGCACGTTGCACTCTTAAATGCCCAGTCTCTGCCCTGCCATTTCGACGAAGAAACGGAAATAACATAAACACAATTTTCATGCACTTCTCATAAGCGAAACCTGGTTGAAGCATTCTCTCAATTCCGCGCTGGTAGCAATGTCAGGGTACCGCTTAAGGCTAAATGCACCGAAAAATACTTGTAGGAAAATTCAACAGATCGCAGTATTATCACAGGGGAATTTACTTTACTGATAACGTCTAATCCAATCGTCCTATTTTCGATCTGTATACGGCACTTGACGCCTTTTTAAAATAGAATTTACACTACGAAGCCCTTTTCCAAAAATTTAGCAAAAATTCGAATTTGAAATTAGTTCTCGAACTTCCGAGAAAAAATTAAAAAATGCGGGCTTATAGCGCGATGGCGACATGCTTCCTGAATCCAACGCCGTGATAATCATGCAAATCGGACGAATAGGAGCATCGTAAAGTGAAATTTGGGAAAACACCTCGGCCCCCTTCCCTTCCCCCTCAGCGCCACTGCGTCACCCACCCGATTGTTGTGGGCCCTCTGTCGGCGCGACGGCACGGCCAGGCGGCGGTGCGGCCAGCCCCGGCGGAGCAGGCTGGACTTGCGGGATACGCAAACCAGACAGTCGGTTAATACTTTCGTCACTTTGCATCTCAATCTATTTTTCCACAGGTACCAAACTACAGACTATCTTTTTCACATATGTCCGTCTTCCTTCGAATACGATCTTAAAATTTTTTGAGGCATTACTCAAAATATCGATTGCGATTTGGAATTTTTTTTTTTTAAGGAACTAATTCTGTAAATATCACCATTATTCCATGTTCTCGCATCTTATTTTAGATATATTTTACTTCTAAGGTATTCTAAGGATACCTTGCTCTAAGATCTTCCGTTGTCAAATACCGGAAAAAATGAGCGGAGTATACGCACGAGCTCTTTTATCCTACAACTCTATTTTTGATCTCAAAACGACGTTTATCTGCTTTAAAGAGTTTATCTGGTTAATCCCTTTTCCGTAGTAAAATACCCGAAGCAAATTTTAAAAATGTTTTCGTATGATCTTACGATATGCTTTACGCTTACGCTTACGCGACGTAATGTTATCTACACAACTTTCCAGGGGAGATAGAAAATGAGGTTTCTTTCAATGTGAATTGTTTTTGAATATCTTAAGAAAGTATATGCTTACATCAAGATTTTTAAATTTTTTTTTTCTTTTCCCGAGGGATGACTTTTGCCGATTGACTGAATCACACGGTATTCATGCAATTGTGTTGTTATTTGCACAATCTCGGCTGTTCCCTTCTTTGGTAATGGAATAATTATAGTGCGTTGCAAATCTGTTGTTCACTGTTTTCTTTTCCAGATCACATTGCATAGTTTCGCCAAGATTAGCAGAAAAATAATTATTATTATTATTATTATTTCTTCCCCTGTATCTTTCGATTGGAATATTATCTACAGCAACAGACTTTTTTCAGTAATTTGTTGAGACCGCAAAGTGTGAAAGTGGCTTTTATATTGTACTATCTCAGGTACTAAAAACTTCGATTTATAAAGGAGTATACTGCACTGTAATTCAAGTACAAAATGGTCAATGAATTCAGTGTTTGTAAACATTCTTTAAATAAATCTCCACCACTGTTCAGTGCAAGAAGTCGCAGAGACAACTACTCATTTTTAATAATTTACTTTTTTCATGTTACAAACATAATGTACAAACTTTTAGAATTACGTTGGTCAGTCACAAAAGCTTTGTGGTATCTCTCTTTATCTGTCTGTTAATCTGTACACCAGAAATTGTGACTGTATTGCATGTCTGTCATAGCGACTCCCATCTCACAGGTCTACCCTTGATTTCGGTACTTTTGAATAAATATGAATAGAAGTAATAATAATAATAATAATAATAATAATAATAATAATAATAATAATAATAATAATAATAAACAAAAATTACACTGCAGATAACTGCGGCTACATGCATAAAAGTATCAAAAAATTCAAAATTATAACTTACTTTTAGTTTACGCGATAAAACTTTCCCCAATGTTACCAGTAATTGTAGCTCGCGTCATGAAAATTCCAGTCTCCCCTTCATCGTTTCGCCTCTCTCCCTGAAGCGGTGCCGTGGAAGACGCCAGATTTGTGCAGGATCTCAGTCGCTTCCGATGACATACGAGGGTCTCTGTGTTATCGCCTTCCGCTTACGGAGTTAGGGAGGTGTCACAACAGGAGCGGATCCAGCCAATTATTTTTCGGTAGGTGTACATTTTTGTATACATATATTTATGAAAATAATAAATGTATTTGTTATTATATTTTATATTATTTAGAGATTCACCAGATGAACTCTTTAAAGCAGATAAACCTATCTTTGAGATCAAAAATCGAGTTGTAGGATAAAAGAGCTCATTCTTTCCGGTATTTGACAACGGAAGATCTTAGAGCAAGGTGGAATGATAACAGATCTTAGTAGTAAAATATATTTAAACTTCGGTGTGAGAAGATGGAATGATGGTGATATTAACAGAATTAGATCATTTAAAAAAAATCCAAATCAGACACGGTATTTTGAGTAATGCCTCAAACAATTTTAAGATGGTATTCGAAGGAAGACGGAAATATGTGAAAAAGATAGATATGTACTACTATTACAGACCGCTTACCTCGGTCTGTAATAGTAGTATAGCATCTCTAGTTTGGTAACTGTGGAAAAATAGATTGAGATGCAAAGTGACGAACGCATAAACCGACTGTGGCTTACGTGTCCCGCAAGTCCCGATTCCTCCATCGGGGCTGGCCGCACGCCGCCGGGCCTGGCCGTGCCGCCGCGCTGACAAGGGCGACAACGGGCGGGTGGGTGACGCAACGGCGCGGAAAGGGGAGGGGGCGTAGTGTTTTCCTAAATTTCACTTTACGACGCTTCTATTAGTCCGATTTGCATGATTGTCACGGCGTTAAATTCACGAAGCATGTCGCCACCGCGCTATAAGCCCACATTTTTAAATTTTTTTCTCGAAAGTTAGAGAATTAATTTCAAATTCGCATTTTTGCTAGATTTTTGGGAAAAGGGCATCGTAGCGTAAATTCTATTTTAAAAAGGCGTCAAATGCCGTTTACAGACCGAAAATCGGACGATTGGTTCAGACGTTATCGGTAAAGTAAATTTTACTTATTTTGGTAGTGTGGCTACAAATTGTACTAGTGTCGGGACATATAGCCTTAATAAGAGCTGATCGGAAGGCCAGCGTCGCCGCACACGGTGGAGGCGTCGGTATATACATTCGCGAGTATCTTAGGCATAAACTTTTACTATTTTCAACAAATTCGGATTGCCTGCATAGCGAATATATTTTTATCAAAGTTGGATTTTCAGGGGAAAATGTCTCTTGGCTGTCATATATTTACCCTATTTACAGGCAGCCTAGATACGCTGGACGATACCTTTGCATCTGCGATAAATTCTTATGAACATGTTATTGTAACGGGTGTCTTTAATCAACACATCACCCTTTCCCTCGGCAGAGCATTTTACGCGGTTTTTCCACAGCATGTTACTCGAAATTTTACCTCTAGCACCAACACACCACCTCAAAGAACACAGAAACTTGGATCGATCATATTCTAGTGTCTAATGCAAACAAGGTTTGAAAACACGGACAATTTCCAGTTCCTGGGATTTCAAAACATGACGTAATTTACCTTGTATACAATCTAAAGTGCCCTAAATACTCACCTCACATAATCAAATATCGCGATTTTTCAAAATTTGATAAGCAAGCATTTAATGATTGGATTGATACTTTCATGGCTCCTTGTACACGAAGAAGAATCATTGGATGATAAAGTGACGATTTTCACTAACTTAATAACACAGCTCTATGGCCGGCATGCGCCTTTTAAAATTTCGCGTGTAACTCGTCTTCCTGCACCATGGTTGTTAACTGATGATATTCGAAATTTCATGAAAGATCGTGATGCAGCGTATGCTATTTTCCGGAAAACTAAATGCGAACTACTTAAAAAAACAGTACAAAATGCTCAGAAATTTAGTTACAAAGAAATGCCGCAACGCTAAAATAAAATATTACCACACCACCTTCGTCAGAAACAGCGACTCGATAACGATTTGAAAAATCTAGGAATAGGCGAAGGTCCTCCCCAGATTGAAACTAATATTCCCTTAGAATCACAATCATAGTTTCATAAATAACGTTCCTTCATTTGACAGTAACTTGAAAAGGCAATCTCTTTCGTTTCTCCAAAACGCAGAAATAAAATCCAACGATAAATTTTTCTTTTCTTCCGTTGAACATCAGGACATAATCAAAATCGTTCAAAATCTCAAATCAAAGGCTTCAGGTTCCGATGGTATAAATGCCAAGCTGCTAAAAAATAGCTTAGATGTGACGTACCCAATTATCACCGAAATCGTAAATTTCTCACTAATGAGCGGGCAATATCCCTTATCCTGGAAGACTGCGCTCGTGCATCCTATTCCCAAGACAGCATCAACCAAAAGCCCTACTTAATACCGCCCAATTAGCATCCTTCCAACTATCTCTAAAGTACTCGAAAAAGTCGTCTGGAAGCAAAATAAACAGTATCTTCGAAAAAAATCATTTTTAAACGATCAACAATCAGGTTTCCGTTCCGGCAGAAATACAAGTACTAAACGTCATTGAAGACGCGAGAACAGCAATAGATTACAGTAATGTAACTATCTTTGTTGTTCTGGATTTCAGCAAAGCATTCGATTCAGTAGATCACGACATCTTTCTTGCTAAACTAAAGATCATGGGATTTGCACAGCCCACGAGTGCATGGTTTCTTAATTACTTAATTTCCAGAACCCAAAGAGTGGTGTACAGTAGCCGCTGCTCAAGGGACTTTAAGATTAACCGCGGAGTTGCTCAAGGCACTGTGTTAGGGCCACTGGCCTTCTTAATCTATGTAAATGACGTGGGAAATGCTCAAACATTGCAGTCATCAGATGTATGCGGATGATCTCCAGATATATCTAAGTAGTCACCTGTCTCACCTCTTATCACTCGTACAAAAAATTAATGAAGATTTGAAACGGTAAACAACTGGGCAGCGTCTTTAGGCTTACAATTAAACCCAACAAATCACGGTGCATGATTATCAGCTCGAATAGCACTATGAATAAAATCTCATCTTCTGCTTTGCCTAATA
Source organism: Gryllus bimaculatus (assembly GCA_017312745.1). NCBI lineage: Eukaryota > Metazoa > Arthropoda > Insecta > Orthoptera > Gryllidae > Gryllus > Gryllus bimaculatus. The sequence goes on from BOPP01000034.1 coordinate 5,607,782, forward strand.
TTTATATAAATGACACCATTCTACCCTGGTGTTTCGCAGTCAAGAGCCTAGGTGTAGTTATCGACAACATTCAGCTGGAACTCGCAAGTAGATTCAACCTGCCGCCAAGTTTTTGCCTCAATACATTCACTGAAACGCCTGCGAGCACTTTTACCAGGTAGCACACGTGAGACTCATCAAATCACTTATGCCACATTTCGACTATTGCGACTTTCTCCTGACCAACATGACATTCAAATTACAACGTAATCTTCAAGTAGCCCAGAACACATGCGTACGTTTTATTTTTGATCTAAGAAAATACGACCATGTATCGAATTTTTTTGACAGAATTCGTATGCTAACTCTAGACAAAAGACGGTCACTCTACTTCTTTTTTATAAAGTTTTAACCGGTTCTCATGCAACACTCATAAGTAACTTCAATCCTCTGAAACTAAATCGAGCTCGTGAATCAGCCCTGCTTTGTGTACCACGTCACAACACGACTTCATTCAGTAAATCATTCACCATTACAGCTATCCGAGCCTGGAATAAATTACCACCGGGACTAAAACATTCAAATACTTCCGGTAAATTCAAAACTGAATTAACCACATGGGTAAGGAATAACGGCATATAGAACGGCGTTAACGTCTTCTTCAATCTCCAGACTTCTCCCACTTCCAAGCGCCCGGTCACCGCCCCCGTTAAACACCCTCTATTTCCCCCTCTTTATTCTCAATATTCTACCCCATACCTCATTGCTCTATCCTCCTCTTCCATTCCTTCTCACACCTAAATTATTAGCATTATTATTTTTCTGTATATCCTAATGAAATTGTTAATAAAATATACAAAATTATTAGTGACATTCCAGATAAAATATACTTATAGCTATCTTTGTACCATCATCATGACATTTATTACAATATATTGACATAAACAAAATTGATGTTAAGATGCTAGTCCTATTTATATTATTCATTAATACTGCCAGTACTGTGTTACTGTTGTTATTTGCTTATAGTGTATTGCGCTTCTCTGGTATTAAAATTATTTTATATTTGTGTAAAGTGCTACTGTAAACCAATCGTAGCTTTCTGTAACGTTCGTCAAATAACTTCACTTTTTTCGCCTACTTCATCCTTTTCTTCGCTTCTTTTCTCTTCCCTCTCCCTCACAAATTTTATCATTTTTATTTTATGACCCCTTCCCCTGTACATCTTTTTTTTTCTCTTTCACTAAACTTCCCTAAACTACTATGTACAACATGCTTAGTTCTATTAATGTTCGGCCCTAAGCCGCCATCCTGATTGAGATTTATCAGGGTTTACTCAATCGCTTAAGGCGTATAGTCCCTCGATTTGTTCTCCCTAGACATAAATGTACAGCTGGTCCTCCCCTCTTAAAATGTTACAACTCTATACGTATGTAAATTCAATGGTTAGGCGGAAGAGCATGCCCTATTGCCTGCGCCTTTCCATTAATAAAGGCATTATTATTATTATTATTATTATTATTATTATTATTATTATTATTATTATTATTATTATTAAATAAATGAAACGAAATCAGATCAAATACGTCGGAAAAATCTACAAAATCGTCAAATTTAAAATCAATGTCGGGAGATCAATCAGAAGCTTAGAGCTTGTGCCGGCTGGAGCAGTGCCCCCTGCGGGGAGCTACCTGGAGAGAAGAAATCCCTCGCAATCAGATGTGTAGTTTGGCACCGGATATCTCCATCCAGCACAGGAAAGAACACAGTCTCCTCCTGGGATAAGATTTCACAACACAAATGGGACTAATGACCATACCAATTGATGTGCCCGGAAACAATCAATTGATCAATCGAACAAATACCAACACAACACACGCACAAAATGAACTTACGGTAAAAGGCATACTAGTTTTACAGCTTTACGTTAAGCATTTGTTACTTTATTACCCAAATATAACATTAACGAAAATGTATGTTACCGATGATTTTATGAGTTTGAAATCTTAAAACTACGGTGTTAATCCTTGAATACACCATTACCAACTTTCAAAATGTAGTTCAGTTTGACTTTTGGAGTTATGTAAATAAGTATTTTACATGAATTAAATTAAAAAATAAATATTCCCCAAAACTCGCAATAACCGCTCCCCCCCAAAAAAACCACAAAATACCCACCGGGTGTTTTCTTAGCCCTGACTGAGGGAGATAAAACTTTCCTTTCCAGCTGATCTGCCTCGATTCCAGCTGATATCAAAATTTCCAAAAAATAAATGAAAAAAACAAAATGTCTAGCAATTAGTTTGTTCGTCAGTTATGATTTTTAAGTGTGCGTTTTCAACAGTTTGGAGACGCCCAAGGTTTGAATAGACGAGCTTGTGACGCATAGTAAAGGCACTAAAACTAAAATCTAAACAAAAGGAATTTTCAAGAATATTTATTCGGCATTTCTCCCTATTGAAAATATACTATAGGGAAATAATTGCCTAAAGAGGATCTGATTCAAATTACTACTACAGTATTGGCAAATATTTAGTCCTTTCATAAATAATGTTAGACGAAAACCTTTAAATAATTTTAAGTACACGTGTTGACCGAACCAAGTAACATCTAAGTCATTACCACAAAAGTTTTGCAATATACTAACGACTAGGGGGCAGATTTTGATGACCTAAAACATCGACAAAAATGATCAATAAAATGCTCTAAAAGCAAATAAAAATGACGTAAAAACGTAATCGAAACCAATTCGAATGCACAACTCAAACTGTTGGTTAGGTTACTGATGCAATTTAGGCGTCTTCCATGGGTTCAAGTGAACTCTGCTTGCTAACTTTTGGTATGGACAGTTCTTTAACCAGGAAATTTCTGTCTTTAGTTATCCCAAAATCTGAACTAGGAGGCTGATTTTTTTTTATCTACTGCTTTTTTAATTCTCTTTCATATGAGCATCGCAATTATCGATTTGGTTTGTGGGCACTTTTCACATATTCGGCTCTATCCTGTAAGTAAATACGGGCCAACAAAGTTATTTTATAATTAAATTTTAAATATTCGAATTAGAGATAATATCAAACAAAAATATTTTGAGTACTTTCTCAAGGTTGAAAACGGCAAAGATGGCTCAGGGCATCACCTGATGGAGGTCCTTGTGTTCGAGTCACAACGGTGGCAGGATTTAAAACACTGACTATAGGTAGATAGCTGGATCGAGTTCAGCCGCTGTCTGGAGGAGAATTCTAGGCGCCGACTGCTCTAATCTGTACTTTTCAAAGGTTTCTCCGACCAAAACCAGGCGAAAGCCGGAGCAGCCTTTCTCTTCCTTGACTTATTCTCATCCCTTACTTGCAATCACGCACACATGCCCTACACTATCACAACTTTGGTAACCAGTTGGGAGCTTAGAGCCTGTCCCAGCAGAGGCGGTGCCCCACTGGTGCACCCCCGCAAGCCACGTAGGTCTGCGCCGGATCTCGCCAACCGGCGGAGATTACCGCTACCTCTCGCAATGAAAACGTGCACTATACTGCGTATTATCCAATTCTGCCCCTGGTAGGTATCACCTTTTGACAGTTTCATCCAATCCGGAGCTTCAACGTCACCAATGACGTCACTGGTGACGTTTAAGCCCCCGATTGGATGAAACCGTCAATAGCTGATACCTGTCAGGGGCAGAGTTGGATAAATCGCTGTCTAGTTACCGGACTAACGACCTTCAGTTAACGCGCGCGGAATCATCAATCAATCGTGGTTGAAAATGTGCACATTCTCTACAAATCAAACGATACATCATTCACCAGGGCACGAATTGACAGGTATCCCCCTTCCTAGCGAGAGTGATGTCTCCCGCTCCTAAAGTTAATTTCTCTTCGTGGATACAATCAATCTGCATTAAGTACCACTGTTATGATTTACACACTTTGAAATGTTCACATCACGGACATTGGACAAAAAAATTCCCTAAAAACTCTACAATTCTTCATTTAGAGCCATATGCGAAAGCGAATATCCTTTTCTTTTCACTCATCAATCCTTCGATTCGCTCCTCCTAGAGAAACGTTTCCCTCTCGAGAAAATTGCCAATTCGCACATTCTTGCCTTTCCAAATGATGGGCTTTAGCGGTATTTTCACCACACAATACTACAGTGGGGTTGTTTCCTGCCTCTCCTCATTCAAAACATTAGAGGAAAAATAATTTCATCAGATTTTTCACAAATCTGTTTCATTCTGCAAATATTGTAGAGTATTTAAAAATGAATTCATGTTTCTGTTATTGTTTTTTTCACGAAAATTTTTATTACAAATAAAGAGATAGTCTTATACTATCTTAAACATTTACATCAAATTTAAGTTCAAATTAGGTGAGAGCGTAGGCTTCCGCGGCCGGAATCAGTATTTACTAGGCTGTCCGGGTGGACGCGGCGTCACCCGGACAGTCTAGTAAATACTAAGTTCAAATTAATTTACCATAATAAGGAGAAATATTTAATTATATTATTTCACTCTGGGATAAACCAAACCTGGAATAAAGCACAAATGTTACGTCGTCATTTTTCCTCCGTTCTCGTTAAATTTATGAACAAAAACAAGTTTGTGAAAACATTTGATTTACAAAATCTCGACGTGATAAATTAGACTGTGGATTTCTGACAAAACTATTATAAATTTTTAAAAAATAATATTTTTTTAAATATTTTTTTGCTCACATTTGAGATATTACATGTCAATAAATCCGTCTCTACAGCACACTTTATAAAACAAAATTGGAGAAAAACACCAAGGCGTGTTACTAATCAACCAGAAACGATGGTTCCTTATACTCTAGACCAGGATTGTCCAACTGGCGGCCCGCAGTGCCATTCATAGTGGCCCGCGAAAGATTATTCAAAATTGAAAGTTCCTTGAGTACATGACGGACATTGTGTTGGGAGAAAATTGTGCCCCACTCGCACGGGCTCTGCGGGGTTCAACACCCACTTAATGTAAAAATAAGTAAAGTTTAGATTTAGGGATGTCTTTTCCAGTAAATTCTAAATTTTAAAATCATTCCAAGGTGTTCCGCTAAGTTAAGAATGGTACGGCCGAATATAAAGCATGATTTCAATCCCCCTCCCCCATGTTTCAGAGAAAGAGGGCAAACTTCCGATATCAACAATACGGGGAAGGCAGGTGTGGATCGCCCGCGTAAAGAAAATCTGGACCGCAAACACATTAAAGGTTTTAGTTGCGGCCCTTGAGGCCTTGCAAGTTGGACACCCCTGCTCTAGGCAGTGGGGCAACTAGGCTTTTTTCCAAGGGGGGGGGGAGGCTGAAAGTATAGCATCCAGCTGGAGTATATGCCTTTATGTTTTCTAATACTTTTTTTTATTGATACAGAATTTCAAATGTATTTTAATTTTTCATTAAGTTATTTACAAAGTATTCAACTGAGTGATCGCACCTGAGTGAGCAACTGAGTGAGTTCACTTGAGTGATTTTCTTTAGAATAGAAAATTAGGAAAAACTTTGTATATTTCCGAATGTGTGTCTTCGGCTTCGGGAGGAGGGTTGAAGCCCAGTGAGCCCCTTCCGCATCATTCTCTTGCACAATGGAGATGATTAGGGTGCGAAATCCCAATGGAGGGAGTGTGTTCTCCTCCATGAACTATTGTGCGAAAATTGCCCCCATTGATAAATTGCAGGAGAAGAGAAAGTAGATGCACTCGATTACTATTCCCATGATATTATTTTTTTTCTGAATAGTTATTACATTCGAAAATGAAGATGCAAGATATGAAGGTGTTTGGTGTTAAATCGTCCGATTCTCCTAATGACATGCAGTGTTAATCTTGTAAGTTGTATCTTAGGAACTTCCGGATTCGAAAGATTCGCAAAATGCTCCACTGGCGGAAATAATGTGTCCGATTGCCTCTATCAGGAACTGGTGGCCAGTAGGTGGATACACAAAATGCCTGGAAATTGATACCTAAAGAAAAAGGGCGAAAGAAGAGATAACTGACAAACTAAATATAACAGAAATTAACAGGAAGTTATAACACAAACTAACAACTCAGCATGAATATAAACAGCACAACGAAATTAAATAAAATGTGCATTTGAGAAATAAACCCTCGCACAATTTGTCGATCGTTGTATACAATACTCGAAAAAAATTAGGTATTACATTGTAATGGTATTCATTTTGAAAACTAGCAGTACTTTCCATTAGTGAATTTTTCTTCTTTTTTACAGGACGCAGCTCAATTACTTCAGTTGCGAGGGAGAGGGTAAAACTTCCTATTATTTGTACAAAGGAAAGTTTTTCGAACAGAATTTGAAAAAACTGGTTTTTTGAACAAATGATCGTTTGTTCGCACATGTGCAAGAATAAGTGTTATGGCTTCCAAATCTTTTGAGACAAGCCATAAGAAAATATCGCAGCTATACATTTTTAGAACAAATTCACTACATACTAGTATGCCATAAAACTACTGCAAATATCACTGCCTCACATCGTATTACTACACAAAAATCCACAATTGCAAAACAAATAACGCAATGCAATGCAACGCAATGTTTATGAAACCACACATTTAAAAAATAAATACTTCAATTTGATAACGTTTATTGGATACACCCACCATAAAAAACTTACTCCAGATTACACATTTTAAGGTTGTTTTTTTAAAGCATTATCAAACTTTTAGCGAATCAGTCTGTGACTACGCTGTTCGCGTAATGCGTACGATGTGGCTATCACTTCAGAAAATACTTCTAACTGGATGCAAACATCGCGCGTCGGCAAATCCACTGTGTTCAAGCATAGCCAATTCATTTCCGTAAAATCCATGATAAGACGTTCCAGTTCCCCCATTTATAAGACACTAAGATCAGTTTTATAAAATGTCAAAAGAGCAAGGCGTTACTTTTTTATTATTTATGACTGCACTTTTACGCCTATGATTAAAAATGACCGCTCACTTACCTGATCGTGTTTTGTTATCGGCATCGTTGAAGTACTTCGACGATGACGATATCACAGTTTCGGATGAGCTGCCTTTATTCAACGATTCTTGAAATTTTCCTCTGGGAATATAACCAGATTCATTATCTCTATCTCCTTTTCTCGGCAAACATGCACCTCTGCCGCGCACATTTGTGCTACGCCGATCGACGCCACCACGCGCCATGCGAAAGTCATCTCTGGGACGTGGTCGAGGTTTCAGCCTGTTATCAATTCGATCTCTTTGGCAAATCACAATACTAGACGATGCACGATGACCGATACCATCGCTTGTGGTATCCGACAACTTCTCTTTGTCACTTCCTTTATCAGTTAGTTTACTTCTATTTTCTGCTTCCGAGTCCTTTACGTCACCAAAGTCCCGAGTGCTTCTGAAAGCCTTGAGCTTGTGGCCCGAACTATTAGTTATCATCACCTACACTTTACATTACGTAGATCAGTCGCATATTATACATTCACGCTCTCGTTGCACAATGTGACAGTTTTCTGACCATTTACTTAAAACACATACCTTTGTGAAATTATAATTCCATTATTGAAAGCAATGCTATTTTCACAAACACGAAATAATTTGAACAAAATATTGTCACATACGGTGAATGCCTCGCATTCCGCATTATAAACGTAATAACTATCCCGGCACCGAGGCGGCACTCCAACACTATTCCCAGTCTACTCCAGTCCACTCCTCTCCTCGCCTAGTCGCCACCGCTCTTCCACTGTTTTCCACTATGCCCACAGAACGCGACTTTTTGGCGACTGTCCCTCAATTCGCTCAGGTCATGATCTATAGAGCAAGGGTCAGACCACGACGACATTTTCAGTCATGCGCCATTTTTAGTCAAGGAATCCAAAGCATAGGAAGAAAAATGTTCATTTGTCATCTTTCAGTAATCAAATTTATTGTTACAACATGCTGTCGTAAATCAGCAAAATTTAGAAAGCAAGAAGAATGTCCACGCCTAAACTAAATTTTTGTGAACATTTGCGTACAGAGAAAAGAAAATATTTTATTACAGTTAACGCTCGTTTAATAAATATGCATTCAGCAGGGGGAAGTAATCCTGATATAAAATATTTGAAAACAGAATTATAAGATTTTCTTTTGAGCGCTGATGTATTGGAATAATTTTTGTCCGTGAATTGACGTTTGCAACTAAACTGGAAAGACACATCTGGTCGTCTTTTTGGACGTTCCTGTGGATTTAGCCCGAGAGTATACAATTCAGTAAGCAGTTGAAAATTCTGTGATGTCAGAAACGAAAACAATTGAATGTGCCGCGAGTTTAGACAAATTCCAGTAATTTTACTGCAGTGTTTCCTAACAGAGTTAAGATAATCAGACATGTCGGTAACAAAATGTAATGAATTGTGTTGGAAATTGTGTAAGGACGTGTGAGTCCGCAAGAGCTAAGGGCTACTGTTATGTCACATTGTGTAGGTTGTGTATAGGGCGTTCGGGCCAGTAATCATGTTCTGTAGTGCCTACTGGCGGGAGATAATTGTCTATTACACTGATAAATGTCACTTCTTTCTGTGATTAATAAGGAACTATTTATATGAATAGGAAGTTATGACCGTGAAATTGTTGTCATGGGATCCAAAGTACACATTGCAACACTAAGGCGAAAGCAAGTGAAGCTAATAACTCACGAAAAAACTCTGAGAAACTGCTTGGATATGATAAAAGATCAACAAAGAAAACTTGAGGTATGTAAACCCAATTCCCTAATTCATTCGTACTCCTGGCCATTAAAAAAATTCATAAACGAATTAAGTGGGATTCAAATATCGTCAAAGTGAAATTTGAGTGAAGTTAATGGTCAAATCCAATGAAGATGGTATGCTAGTCTAAGTTATACAAATAAATAAATTAATTTTAAAAAAGAATTTTGATTATCTCAACAGTATTTGTTTTCAGTGGCAACATCGAGCAACTTTCGTATGACCTATTGCGGTGCCGACGTATGAATGATGTTCGTAGAGACTCCTTTGGACGTTTCTGGATGTACATTACTTTTTAAATCTTATACCACATTAATCTTACTGACAGCAATGTTGTCAAGACAGTTTCATTGAAGGTTATGGGAATACATTCAAAATGGGTTAATATATTCTCAATATTGCCATCAATTCTGCAAATGTAATTAATTGTTTGCAAGAAATATGTGTTAATACTTCCACAAATAATCAAAGAATGATGAGTGTGTTGATGTACACTTCAAATTTCTGTCTTTATAATTGATTTTTCTGAACTTCCGGGCTTCACTTTTTCCAGTTACTGAGATAACTGTTTCAGATATGATTATTTAGCAACTTTCTTAAATTTTTTGCATTAATTTCAATGAAAGGAATTATATTTGGCAATTTGCTTTTGGGTTGGTACAAGTTTAACTGACGACGAAAATTGGCTGTCCTCATATCCTTCTTTTTTGATATTTACTAGAAATTACTAGAAATGCTGTTTAATCTAATCTTTTTTACAGGCCAAATAAGGGTTTTGTTATCAGAAATAAATGCTTCTAATTTGTATTTAATGTGACTGGTGTAAACAATGGTATCTGATATTATAGGCAAATTTGAGATTGTTTGTGTAGAGAAGAGAGGAGGTTTTCCTATATTCCAAGTTGTTTCAAGAATTATCTACAAATAGCTATGATAATTTATGTGTATGTTATGGCATATGCAGTGCATTTCTTGTAAACTGTGGGAATACACTGCATTTTCTGTGAAACCTCAAATACAATTATTTACGGCCGTACCCTTCTCATATATATATATACACACACACCTCTCTGAATTTAGATATTCAGAAAATATTAAAAATTATTTTATGATCAGAATGTGAGACAATTACTGTATCTGATAAGCACAGTACAAGAAATACTGTATGTAATACGTGGAAGGAATTATCTACTGCACTTCTTAGTGAATGAAATCTGTAAGAGAAAAGGTTCATTTTGCATTTTAGTTTCTTGCATTTGGGTCGATGTTTTTTCACTGCAGGCACATGGCAGTTGTAAATCAATAAATAGATGCTAGCACTGGATAATTCTTTCCAGAATGTGTAGATGAGAAAACCCTGCTAGTTATGCTAGTTTTTTTTCTAATTGTACATTGTCTTGATATATTATTTCATTGTGTTTGTACAGATAGAACGCTTACAATTAGAGAGCATGTTGGATGCCTTAAACCTTGATCTGAATCAAACTAAATCAAGACAAGAATTTCCCCCATTAACTACTGAGCTAGAGAATGTTATTAATGAGCAAGAACTTGAGTTGGGTGTGCCTGCATTGCAACGCAAGTATTACACAAACTGTATATTTTGTTTTATTCTATTATATCTAAAATCTAATAAATATATCTTATGCTTCACAGAAATGTTAACGGGTTCATTTTATTCCAATGAAAATGAAGAAGAAGAAGAGGAAGGTGGTGCAGATGATGATGATGATAATGATAATGATAATGATGACGACAACAATGGAGGATGTGTTGGTGGTAGTGTTGTTGCATCATCTGCAAATCCAAGCAAAAGGACAAAAATTGATGAATCACTTCTTGGTCTTCAGTCAGATATTTTTGATTTTATGGATTCGCTTGATTAAAGAAAGCATTCATCTTACCTTCTGTAAATATTGTGGATGTGTTACTTAATGAAGAATTCTACTTTTTAGTTTTGGGTGCATTTATTGAATTTTCTTTGTAATTTTTCTAAATAAAATTATATTTATTATGGTGTGTAAGCTTGAGTATGCAGTAGATATAAACCTACCCTTGTTTACACAATGAAACGCCTAGCATACTAATACCTTCCCTAATGCCCAGTGGAGTTGTTTCAACTCGGAGCATTAAACCATAGTGGTAGAGTAATATCGCAAAGTAATTTAACTACCTTACATAATAATAATAATAATAATAATATAGTGTAGTTTATAACTCACTTTTAACAAAGTTTTCTTAGAAATTCTTCACTTGCACTATACATTCCACTAGGCACCCCTACCATTTTGTGTTTCATTCTGCTGCTGCCCTTCCCCTCTCCGATCGTATTCCAATTGAACTTTAACAAATATCATGCCAGCACCATATCAGAGCACCCTGGAAGCTACCACCTCATGTAACGTGGTTATAAAACTTGTTTTATTCTAACTAAACTCTTTTCCTAGTGTTAGTGATTCCTATTTTACAAAATTTTAATGAAGTGAAATTTTTCAAAACCTTGCTATTAGTGTAGTCATTTTCACTAAAAACTGTATACAATATGGTCAAAAACTAGAATTGAGTACTTTTATCAGCTAAAAATTATTATATGTCACCCTAAATAGTTAAGGCCAAAAAGAAATATTTTCTGCAGTATAAAAGTACAATAAAGGGAAAACAAACCAATCTGACTTCATTTTCTTGCCATTACTGTTCTGCAGGGTGTAAGTGAAGGGAACTTATTGACCTCATTACTCATAAATAACAATGTAATAAGGAAAATATACAGTTGTTCAAAATATTTAGTTTTAAATAATTCACGTGATTCACAATACTTTTCCTTTGGCCACTACTGTCGTGCAATTGTTGCACCGAATTTGACACTTTTAATTGCAGATTTTTCTTCCACTACAATGAGTACTTGATGTGTGGACATCATTTTTGGTTACATTTCTGATTGTTGTAAACAGTGAACACCTCTGAATTGCTTATTGCATTTCTCATTTCTTCGTCTGGTTTCCATATTACTGTCTTTTCTCCAATACTATAAACATATATATCCAACAGTATAAACATATATAGTTGGAAGAACCAAGGCAGTAATGACTTGTACAGACCATAGTTTTGAAGAATAATATGTATAATACTTCCCAGCAATTTGTTCAACATGCTCTTCTTCTCCTGATGCGAGGTTCATGGCTACATTTTCTAAGCATCTTCTCATTGCTTTCAATAATATTTCCATGTTATGAAGAAACATTGGTAAACTTGTTTTAGTGATCATTCACTATAACCCCAATTGTACATTGTATTTGCCTTGTTTTTATGCCGTTAACTGTGTACAGTGGCTTTAGAAGGCACAATACCTGCTTATCTGCTCTATCCCTTTGACTCAAAATGATGCCAGTTTGTAAATGTAATGCCTCGTGCTAAAACAAAGTAATTTCCCAGTGAGAGCCACCGGTTGTTTTTTCAAATCTCAGCAGTATTAAAATCATGAAACAAGACATGCTGAAAAATATAGGTATATCTGACTGCATCACCACCATTTGGAGTCCAAAATGCTACAATGCCCATGAAAATTCCCTTCTAAACTTGAACGTTTTACTTTATCTGAATGATTGCATGTAATATTTTGTTATTCAACAGCTTTCCTTACATGGTAACAACAATTTGCTTTTGAAACTTGGTGATATATTTGCTGTACCATTACAAAATTATTCATATTTTCTTAATATACAAATACAAGAAAACCAGAAAACAATGTGAAATGGAAGGAATGTTTGTTTTATTTCTTCAGAAAATACCGAAATATTATAGACACGTTTGAAAATTTTGAACATTGAAACCTATGATACAGAATCTGTAGGTCAAGATTGATAACCAAGGAGACAAGATGATGTCTCCTGGGCATTTGAGGTGTATTCTGTTATTTTTCACACATTTTTTTATTTAACTAAATAAAATGGATTTGGAGCAGGTGAAACCAAGTTCTATCTCTACAGAAGTAATTGTATACTTGTCTCCTCATCACACAATACAAGTTTTATTCAAAATATAAAATACACTTGACAAGACCATCCCAGTTCAAGATCTGTTTTCTATGGAACAGAAAAATTATTCCATAAGACCAATATATTTTTACCCTCGTAAAAAGGACCACCCCCCTTCCTGACCAACAACTAGAAATTTTTTTCATAATTTGACATTGCATTTCCTTTAAGATGACCAGAAAACCTCACACTGAAATAAGAAGCCTGAGAGTTTGCATACTACCGTGAGCGTAATGTGAAGTATGTAGTATGGGAAAAATATATAATTATCGCAAACTATGTAAGAATAAATGTAATGAAAATTGTTCTAATTCTTTGGAAACATACTGTAAACTCTAAAAATATTATTGAATGCACGTATCTTGTTCCCGTAAAAATATATAGTTTCACGAAAATCTGTTGCCTAGGTACAAGTTACCCTATAAATTGTGTATAAACAGTTCAGAAATCCCCAAATATTTAAATAACACTAAAGACCAAAAATTGTTAAAATTTTTTATGTTGAGTCCCCTTAATCAGAAATCTTACCAGTAACTTAGTGCTAAATAGAAGATGGACAATTGTTTCATTTTCAAACTCAAAATCCATAAGATCTTAATAATTTCTTAATACCAGTGTATCGTTAAGTGTTTTAACATTACAATTGAAGAACTTGGACAGTAACAAGATAAGTCTCAGCGAGCTTCCCACTGTTCGTAATTTGTTATCTTGATTTTGGTCAAAGTGTCTCCCAAACCCTCCATTTTCGAATAGCTATGATTGGTAGCTTCTTACTTCTTGCTAAAGCTGTTATCTGGCTACTTACTGGCTGGTGTCTTCTTACTGCCCCAAGCCCTTAAATTGCAAAGTAGTTATCTCAAATTGATTTTCTTTGTGTGTTAGATAAGGGATTTATGCTTTTGGGGCTGAAATATATTTTGGAAATTATGTTCCTAAAAAAATTATGGATGCTGTGGTGTGTATCAAAATAATTAAAAAATTGTTTTGTATTGGATTTGTTATTAACACATTTATTATTGAATTTCTTTTAAACATGGAAATTGCATCCTCATTAGCTCTCTAAGCCTACTTACATTGCTTTTCGGATTTTTTTTTTTTTTTTTGTACAATATTGACCAGAAAGTGAAAACATTTCTCTTGCCTTCAGCAGTCTCTCTTTCATCTGGCAATTCTACATTTAAACTTGATTTACAAAATCATTTTTATTTTATAGTGTGTAGGAAAAGTGTCAAAATTACGTTTCAAATGTATACCAGTAAAGCAGGTCTTCTTGCAAACCTCCCTCCCTAACAAATGGGTTGTGAAGTCCTGGTGAAACAGTTGTGAATGATCATTGAATACTGCCATTGCTTCCAATTAACACTAATCAGTGTTTGTTGGAGCATTACACATACTATTGTTATTGATGTGCCATTTTTAAGCACATTTCAGACTTTCATGTGTTGCTATAAGCTCTTTTAATATATGAAGTTGGTATTTTGTGACTTTCAATTTAATGGATACATAATCCCACTAAATTTTATTGATCTGGGCCATAAGGTATTTTTTAATTTTTTTAGCGGCAACATCCAAACATGCCATTTTTAGCACATTGTCATTTTATGTTAATAGATTGTGAATCTATGGTCATATATGGATATATAAGGAATGCTTAAGAAATTGTGTACAGAGCACTGCACTAATAAGCAGTAAAACAAATCTTCTTTTGTATTATGGTGAAGAAAAAAAATGTATTGAATTGGCATTTAATTTGCATCCTGGAGTACAGATAGGAAGGAACTGACAGAAGAAGCTACAGATTATTGAGTTGTATAAATATTATTTGCACAATGTTTGTTCAAGATGTAAGTTAACAAAAAAATCTGCAAAAGCTTCCACTCTCTGCTTCTATTATAGAACTTTTATTATTATGCAAAATTCTTTACAATATCACATGAGGGAGTTAAATATGTACATTGTTCGTTAGTCCTTTTTGTGTATTTGTTTTAATTTACGAAATAGAAGATATATTACAAAGTTGTTCTTAGTATATTCAATAATTAATTGAAAAACTGCGTAGAAAAAGTACAAATTTCCATACAAACAAGCTATAATTAATTTTGTGCCAATTGTGACATGCTTCTGTGTTGTAAGGTGCAAGGAAAGTACAGGCGTTTGTGTTTAACAATTCATCCAGCAAATAAGAATCGATTCTGTGAGAAAAATGAATTATAGGATGACAACATTAGTAGTTAAGCCTTCAAGGACAAAATGTGAAAAAGAATAGAGGTGGCCCGCACACGTGACTTTCAGGGCTAACAAGGGCAGCGCTATTGCTTGTGGCAAGATCACTACACAGTAATAAATATATAATGTATTCAGTAATAATAAGCAGTGCTGGAGCTAAAGAAATTTGGGCCCAGGGAAATGCTGAAATATGCTTCCCACCCAGAAAAAATTGTGAAAGTTGTACAAAAAAACTATGAGTTATTTAATTTCAACAAATAACAAAAATTACAACATTTAAGGAGATATATTTTAAATAATATTTTTAAGTGATGGTATTTAGTGATCAAAGAATACAATTTTCACAGTGATCTTAAAATGTTAAAAAAATGTGTGTTTAGTTAGTGTTTAAAAAAATCACTTGTTAAACACATGAAATAATATGAATTTCAGTGGAACCAATTTTATCATTTGTGTCATTTGATTAATTTCATAGAGTCCTACCCTATACGTAATAACTATAATTAAATATTGAAGGTAAAAAGTTACTTGAAAATTTTGTGAAATATATTACTGTACCATGACTTATTTAATAACATTAACTACTATCCCGAGTTCTAATTTCTTTTTCAATGTTTTACTCATATTTTCCCATTGAGCCCCTTACCTTAGTGGATGGCATCTGCTAATTTGGAAGCCGCGGAATAATGTTTAAAATAAAGTATAGGGAAAGCGGGGGTAATAAGGATCACTTTCTGTTTTTACAATATAAATCAATTCGAATTGTTATTGTGAACAAGGATATGCTTTTATATCACACATTATTTATTAAGCTTGTGTTTTCACCATAAAAAAATAGTCAAAAATTCACTAAAACACTCTTAAATATCGAATTTCCAAAAATTTACATTTAACCCTCATGCGGGTAATGGTAGTCACTTTCTGAAAGTGAAACGTTCATTTTACTCGAAAATAATGTTGCATTTTTACATTATTCCATTCATGAAATTAAAACCAATAGTGTTTAACACATACAAAATGTCCCAATCGGCGCGGCGTATCGCAAAAAATGTATCGCTTTTCTATCCGATTCTTACCGCTTCGACCTACTGGCCAATTAATAAACTAAGACTCGTCTATCTTAGGAGAAGGTATACAGTGGCTCACATTAATATTCGGACAGCCAATATTACAGAAGGCGTTTCTTGTTAGACTGTAATTTTTCGCACGTGCGCGGACGTTACATGTGAGGAAATGCAAAGGAACTGTCTTTATTATTAGGAAACAGATTAATGCAAAGAAAATGTTTCTGATGCACAATATACGTTTCATAAACACGGATTTATGTATGAATATGCAAGAATACGAAGTCACATTAATATTGACACGTAATGAAAAATGTCCTGATACCCCCTCGCTACTGGAGAGTAGCACGATAAGCGCACTATCGCCTACTCAGGACAAACCATGCAGTCAGTCCGTGTAAATATTTCTACCGGGAAACACCTCTTGCAATGGGGTGCAAGGGAAAGAACTGGTCGTTCGAGCAGAGGCAGCTTGTGATTTTCCAACACGTAAAGGGACAGTCCTGCAGGGAGATCGCAAATCTTCTCAACTCAAGAGCACGGTTCACGATATCATTAAGAAATTTGAAAAAGAAGGCAGAATTTAATCTAAACCGCAACAAGGACAACGTAAGAAGATCTGCGAAAGAGAGCAGCGTGCAATTTTCAGAAGAGCACAAGAAAAACCGAAAGTGAGAGCCGTCCAGCTGGCATCGCAACTGCGCGAAGCGTCAGGCGTCAGGTATATCTGTGCAGCCCGAAACAGTGCGCGGACTCCGCGTCGCGGAGTAATTAGGAATGGCTATCACGGTAGAGTGGCCAGGAAGAAATCCTTTTCCGGTGCTGGAAATAGAGCTAAACGACTTCAGTTTGCAAAAGAATATGTTACCAAATCAGAGGAGAGGTGACATGAGGTAATTTTTGTAGATGAGAAGTTTAATATTTTTGGCAGTGGCGGTAGGAAAATGATATGGCGCAAATCATGAAGAATTTCATCCTAAAAACGTTACACGAGGCAGATGTCACGTAGACCACAATGGTCAAGCCACCCCCTTCCATGACCGCCGACCCCTTGAAGCACCCTGACGAATGAGGCACCCTACGAAAGTACTGCTATAGACAGAGGTCACGTAGGATACAGTAACGGAGCCACCCTTCCATGACGCTGACCTCCATAAAGGAGGCACCCTGACGAATGAGGCACCCTAACGAAAGTACTGCTATAGACAGAGGTCACGTAGGACACGGTGACGGAGCCACCCGAGGGACCATGACTAAACTACCCCCCCCCCGACCCTACGAGCCCTAGCTTTTGACTGTAATGAGCCTCATGCCAGCACACGCGGAGTAAGTCACGTACGCACTGGTATTTAAGCTCTGCGCCCAGTGTCTAAACAAGTCAGATCAGTCACTGTCGTCGCTGCCGTGCGGTTGCCTCGTCACGAGGTGGCGAAGTCATTCTCGCTTGCAACCTGTAACTGTTTTTTCAGTATCTATAAATATTTGTATACGAATCGAAGTAAGTTATTTCTGAGGAAACCTTCTCCGATCCGTAACAACGTAGTGCCAACTGTGAAACACGGAGGTGGGCACATCATGGTGTGGGACTGCATATCAACTGCCGGAGCGAGGAAGCTGGTATTAAAGACACAATGGACAAACATCAGAATCTCAACATACTGAAAGAGAATTTACACAATTCTATTGACACATTGGGCATCAGGAATTCGTCTAAATTTTATCAAGATAAGGACCCGAAACACACATCATATTTAGTGCGTGAATGATTGTCGTACAATTGTCCAATACTGCTGGACAAGCAGCCTCAGTCTTTTGACCTCAATCCAATCGAGAATTTATGGCATGAATCGAAATATACAGTCAGGATAATCCTAATTACGTCAAAGTCTCATCTGCAAGCACGAATCAAGGAAGAATGAGCACAAATTGGACAACAGTACCTGAATTATTGGTTCAATTCTAAAGCGATTGCAGAAAGTCATTGACCATAATGGTTCTGCTCCAAAGTATTAATTTCTTTTTCGTATATTGATTTATTCATTTATATTATGTTTCATTTCACGTGTCCGAATATTACTGTGGCTAACGAATCCAGACAATTTTATTTTTTATTGAATGCGTCAACTACATTCGGCATTTCTGTTTTGTTTATACTGTTATCCGTTAACAAAGTAGCAATTATGTTTCACTTTCTTATATTTCTTTCCTACAATCATCAAAATATTGCAGAACCTACGATTTCTGGAGTATCTGTGGGTGTCTGAATATTAATGTGAGCCACTGTACATCGATCGCTATGTTTATGTCCAATAAACAGCGTATGTACTATAAAACAACCTCTGATTTTAACATACGCTTTCAGTTATTTTCAATATTTGACCCATTTTGGAAATCTGTTGGATATAATTTCACTCGTGGAATAGTCCTATTAAATACCACTTGTATTATGGAAATTCTCAGATTAGTCCCCTCCTCGCTTCGCGAGTCAGGAATTTATCGACCATTTCCAAAGTACTCGTATTACCTATGACAAGATGTGAGCGGCTGGGTAAGAGATTGGGGAAAATAGAAATAATTTTAGTGCCCTCGGAACAAAGACGCCAGAAGTGGATTTTGGAAGCGAGGAAAGTTACATAGTTATTTGAGATCCACAGAATCCGTTTATTCAAGTTAATACCACAGTATACGTATTTATACTGTGGTATAACCTTATTTTTACGTATTTTCCAGTAGCATTTATAAGTGTTTATATTATCAATGCATAACTTGGATTTATTTGCGCTCTACTGTCAAATTGCTTTTTACCTAGTAAAAGCTCTAGACTGTCACCTTTATTAATTTGCTTTTTTAACAAAATTAATTTATAATATTTAAAATAAAAAAAAATATTATGCGATATTGCAACCGATATAAATATTGTAAAAGCTTTGATTAAACATTTGCATTTATAAAAACATCACATTTTTCGTAATATAAAAGTAACAAATTAAAAATAAAAGGTAATAATAAAATAATTCGTGCTAGTATTTACATTTTGTTACAAAAATTTGGGGATTAAAGTCAAAATAACATTTATGGGTACATATAAAATATGCGTTGTACGGAATCTCGTTTTCTCCGTTTAGTCTGGACGAATTTGTTAACAGTGTCTTCAAAATCAACGCGTTGTCTTGTTTGTTCTATGTGCAGTAGTCGACTGCGCACCATTGACAGAACCGCCGGAACCTAGTACCGTCGCCGCTCAAAAGAGGGCGACGACAGCAGCCGCCGCGGCGCCGACACGCGCGACCAGGCACCGAAAAAGGAGGCACCACCCCCATCCGGGGGCTTCCGAAGCACTTCCTGGAGTAAGAGTAATCTGAAACAGAGAAATGAGACTTGAAGCATAATCGTAGTATTTCAAAACACGCAATGTGCGCGCCAGTAGGCTAAAGTCATTTTTTGACCTGTTTTTCCTCCTGTTGCAGGATTGACCATAGATGCCCGTAAGGGTAGGAATGGTCCCACCCCAGTGGCGTGAACGTACATTGCACTCGCCGTGCGTTCACAAAACTGCACAAAAGATACTGATGAGGGCAGTTGAGCGCCTACCAGCAGTATCGAGTGCATCAGTGAATTGTGAATAGTGTTGACGGAACAGCAAAGTGTACGGACTCATTCTTGGACATATATTTCCGCGCTACGGCTACTAACTTTGGACATCTCCCTGGGTAACGACGACTTTGGCATACACTGGTACATCTTCAGAAAAATTGTTAGATCTGGCTTATATATGGTTACTCTGTACTGGTGCGAGATCTATTTTTTACGAAATTACGTTATTTTGGACACATCACTGTGTATAACAGAGATAATGGCATTCAATGCGTCTTGTTTAGGACTCGATCTCGGGTCACATTTTACGTGCTTCATAACAGAGAAAGATGGTTCGCCAGTTACATTAGTATCAGACATCGTTAGAGTCTTAAAATAATCTCGTCATTCCGAAATATATCTGTTATCGACAGTTTCTTTGATAATTAAAGAATACCCTCCGAATTACCATTTTCTATGTTATTGTACATGTTTCTATTATCTCTGTTGACGCTAATTTCTTGTTTGCGTGTATTATCTGACGGTTCCGCTGGTAGTATGTTGGAAGAATGAATGATGTTAGATTCGTATCAGCGGAAGATTGTTTAGTGATTGCTGATGCGAATAATAAGCCAATTTTAGGTGTGTTCTTTATGAACCCATTTTCCCATTCTGGTTTTTCTTTTGCTTTCTTCCTATTCTCCGCACCGCTCGCTTTCTTTGCAGCCGTACTAATAACCATCACTCATACTTTCGTCCTATAAAAAACTGAACACGAAAAATACTCTATTCTTATAGAAAATCACAGCAAGGGCCTCCGAGGTTCTATAAAAGGTCACGTCTTCTTAAAACGAACATTCAGACGTCGCAATATTTTTGATGAAATGTTAAGCACTGCAGCTGAACTTGCTAATTCGTGCGATGTAGATGAAGATTTCCCCCAGCTACACACAGACGAAAAAATAAAACAATGGATATATGTACATGATGATAGTAAAAATGATCCAAAACAACATCCGCATACCATATAAACAGCATTTCCCTGTAAACGACTATCATTGACATTATAGTTTCATCTACAGAGGAAATAATCCAATTGCTTAAATAGTAAAGTGATGCGTTTAATTTTGTATCACATCAACAAACCAGCAGAAATTAGCGATTCAGACATAATAAAACATTGTATGGATCTACAATTTAAACTGACCAATGAAACTGAAACAGTCCAAAAGAAATAACAGCAATAGAACTTGCAGATAAATTAATATTATCATAAAGTTTCACTAATCAAAATCATCACCAAATAAAGCATTAGAATTCTTATATCAAAATAAATTAACCGAGCCATTCCCTAATATTACCGTGATATTACAAATGTTATTAACTTTGCCAGTTGCAGTAGCCAACGGAGAAATATCATTTCCAGAATTAAAAATTATTAGACTAAAAACTTCCTACGATCAACCTCATGCCACAAGAAATATTAAGAGATCTGACAATATCAATTGAAAGTGAAATCTGAAACAATATTTATTTAGAGTGTTTCACAAAAAATTGCAAATTTGAAAGTTCTAGAAGTGCCTTGTTTTATATTGTTCGTAAATATTATTATTTAATAAATCTATAATAACACCTCAGTAATTACTGTTTTAAACAACTAAACTTTTCTACTATTAAAAGTATGTATTTAAAGTATTTATTTTGAAGCGACAAACGAACTTGCACTAGGGCGACAAACCTGCGCGACGACCCTGTGAATGATGATGACTCAATGGCTACGAAAGATGATAGTCAAAATCATCCCTTGAATCTATAATAGAATATCGATGAAAGTACAGCATATATTTATAGAAAACTACTTGGAACTAAACTATTCGTAAATCACAGGCCAATAGAAAAAGAATATGAACACATAAAAGAATGTATTCACCAAGCCGCTGAGTAGGCTTTAGGTACTTGTAAATTAAAATCGAAACATTTGTGGGACACAGGCCTAGAAGAAAAGATTAAGAGGAAAAGAGAGCTGTATTTAAAATGGATTAGTGACAAGAAAACAAACTAGTTTACAGTACAAAGCAATAAGCAATGAAGTAAAAAATCTAAAAGGGTAGATCTGACAATTGAAGATTTAGAAAAAGCACTTAAGACCATGAAATCCAATAAGCCATCTGGCCCGGAAGATGTACCGGTAGAACTACTGAAATATGGTCCATATAAACTGCCCCAAATGCGCAAACACATGTTTTCAAGGTGCATGGATGGAGAAGATCCTCCTCAGGAGTGGCGAACGTCTTAGCTGACACCGATCCATTAGAAAGGATCTAGAGACAATGAAAGAAACTGCAGCGAAATAGCAGTTATTGGGTCTATAGGTAGACTATATAGCAAAATAATACGAAATATAATAGAAAAAAGATAAAAGGAAACATTGGAGAGGAACAATGTGGTTTTACTGCCGGTAGATCGGTCATAGAAATCTACATTAAATCAACTTATAGAAAAGAAAACAAGGATAGGTAGGTAAGTTCATCTGGGTTTCATTGTTCTTCAGAAGGCGTATGACATTGTACCAGTTGCTAGAGTACGGGAAGAAATTGATGGACTTAATATCAGTGAGAACTTAATGGGTGCTACACAACATCTATATAAGAGCAACATCTCTCAGATATGAGAACCTCTTTCAGCTGGTTCTCATATCCACTCCCAGTCAGTAAAAGTTTTAGTCAGAGTTGCTGTGTTTATCCAACACTATTTTAAAAAATCTTCATCAAATTTTACAACATAGGGAGAAACAATGCAGAATAATGGGAATGACGATCGGAGAAGGTAAATAATATACAGAGTTTGCCGATGACAAGGCAGTAATGGTAGAAGATGCGGACGATGTGAGTTTCATGATCTGTAAACGCAATGAACACTTTTTAAAGGACTTACTATTAACACGGACAAATCTGAGTACCTGGCAATTGGGAACAATGTGATAGATCTTCTGAAATATGGAGGAAAAATGAATGGAGTAAACAAATATAAATATTTGGGTTCACTTTTAACAAAAAGAGAAATAGCCAAGAAGGCGAATAAGTTTGGAGAGACACGTGACACGAAGTATAAACTGACTTAAAGAACAAAACTATCACTAAACACTATCCGGTATCACAAAAACTATCCGGTGTAAATCTCTATATTGTGGGCGCCAGGGTGATTGGCCGCCAGTTAGCTAAGTCTGTTCTGTCTCCTCCTTTAAATAACAGGATTGTGCATGCATCAGGGATTTTGCCAGCCCGTTTTATCAAATTAAATATTGCAGTTAGGATTTTTGCTTCCGAATCCACTTGTCGTAGGTGGTTATAGGTGATTCGATCCTCACCGGCTGCAGTGTTTTCCGCCTTTGATAGTCTTAGAAGCACTTCTTTTTGGGAAAAGTTGCTGAGGTCGACAGGCTCCATCCCAGTGACTTCTTCATAAATGTTTCGGTCATAGGCAGTCACCTCGTAGGCGCTTTGCAGACTCTCGGTCCACTCATAGGTGCGCGTTGGCCTCTGGCCCCTTGGTCTTCTGAGCGGCCCTTCCGGCCTGGCTTCCTCACCCGTGCGGGAGGATGAGGTGGGGTCAGCTTCCTGTGTTGTCGAAGGCATTGTGTGTGGTTGCGGGGGAGTTTGTTGTGCGACTCCATTCAGGTCCGCTTCGGCTTCTGCTGCTGGGCCAGCAGGGGGGTCGGAGTGAACAGTAGAGGCTCGTGTGTCAGGCTTCCTTGTGTTGGCACCTCTCACGTCTTTTCTACTTTCTTTGTTATACCGTCCAGCCCGCCTTGTTTCTATCTGTATCGGGGCATCCCTGCCTCTGTTATTATTAATTCCGCTCTTCTGCTGCTCAGTGGGGGCGGTGGCCATTTGGGCTCTTCTTTCCTCCTTGCTACCCAGTGGCGTGCGCACTTGCCTGTTATTGCTACGTTGGGGGGCCTTGATGGTTAGGTGGTCCCGTGTTCGGTTCACTTCTTCTGGGGAAAGTGCAGAGTTAAAAAAGGTTCTAGTACCTTTACTCGTCGGTGGGCGTACGCCTGCTTCTGGTCGCCTTCCTCTTTGGTGTTTGGCTTTTGCTAGGCCGGGATGTAGTATGTGACCGTGTCCACCTGCTGATGTGCTGCCTTGAGTTGGATCCATACCTTGTTGCTACTGGACATTCTGCTGTGGCCGCAAGGTGCTCTCTTGATCGGCCTTCTGCGTGTCAGCCAGTGGAGGGGCAGGGAGTTCCTCTCCGGATGCTCTGCTGCAGTCGCTTCTGTCGTCTCCCTCAGTTATGTCGTTCCCACTATTTGTCGGATGCATACCCTTTGGTCCGATTATAGCTTCGAGTATCCTATCACTTTTTGCCCTGGCTGTGTTCGGTTTGAGCTTATTAGCATCCGCCCTTTGTCGTCTCTGCTCCGTGGCGTGTACTCGAAAATGGAGGGCAGCTGGTATGGCTGTGGCAAAAAGGAGCTCACAGTCGCGGTGCGCGCAACGGGCCGGCATCATTTCTCGCGGCGATGGTGGGGAAGCAATTTTTCTACCTTCTTTACCCTCCTTGTTATGTGCTCTCCAGTCTCTCACCTCGGTGTAACATCCTTGACATTTTGACTCGATAGTGCGACATGTAGGCAATGTCAACAAGCACATGGATGTTGTGTGCCTCCCGGGAATC